>APFE030734347.1:101249-189746 GCA_000404065.3 Pinus taeda
TTATTTTTATTCATTTTAAAATGGATCATCGAACTAAGACCTTGGAAACATCACCTAGGACCTAGGACTTAGGACTCATGAGGGGATTTAAAACATTTTTTGACCCTCAAGACACATTACATCATGACTTTAACCATTTACATCTCAAGGGAGAAAAACCCCTTTAACATAGACCCTCACAAAAACACCCAGTTCTGCGACACAACTATAATCTAGCAGATCAACACACTAGGATTCTCTAAAATTCCAATGACAAAGTCTATCCCGGCTTTGGGGTCAGGTTTGAAGGAAAACTCTACCGATCCGTGGATCGGTGAGACGAAAAACCTCCCGAGACATAGATTATCATAGGAAAGTTAGGTCCACCTAGGCAATTTACAACACGACTCACATCTGCTAAGATTATTTACAATTAATACATGCAGACTGGGTTTACAATTAGATCGATCAAGCTGCTGATGACTGCAGGACGGCATGGACACGCTGATCAGGTGCTGCCCCTTTTTGCGAAGAAAGAGGGGGTATACTGCATGGGTAGTTGACCGGTAGAGGTCAACAAGGTCCATTCTCACATCATGACACACTCATGACTTCATTAGGCCTCCTCAAAGGCCCAACGACTCACTTATTGATCATTCTACCCTCTTGAGAGGCTTATTATTATGTTATTGAGCTATTTTGACGGGGTTGTCAGCAAGGGATGTTATTATTGCACATTATTTTATTATTTGGGGCTTGACTAGGCCAAATTAGACAAGTCAAACTCATTAGTGATTGTATAAATACAAGTGAGGTGATTCATTTTCATCATCATCACTTGTATTGGATTAGAATCTCTTGAGAGATTTTCGCACTTTTTGCTAGGTAAACTTTTGGGAGCTTTCTTGATGCGCTAAGATGTTTGAATTGTCACTATTGTCTTTGTTGCTTCTTTCTAATGCAAAGTTGATGAATGAATATACTCTCACTCTTGTAAGCCGAATTTTGATGCTATTCTTGTTATTTTATAGCATGTAATGGTTGTCATTTTTCTTGCATGGATTAAAGTAAATGCGTAATTCTTCTGGGAACCTTGAATAGGTGATTTAATGCATGCGTTGTACTTGAAGACAGTAGGTGAATGTTCCTAGAGGCACCTCTTAGGTTGAAAGACCTCGAAACTTCATCTCTTTGGCAAATTTGAAGTATATATCCATATTGACCTAGTCGCTGCCCTTGGAGAGGCTAGCAAAGTTCAATTAGGTCTCCTTAGCACACGAAAATTCTCGATCCGTGTATCTTGACTCCATTAAGCCCAAGCAATAAGGCACTGATCCTCGTATCTCTTTGGTGGTCAAATTTCCCTCCCTTTTCTCCACTTTTCCCAATTCTAGGCCTAACCCCAGAAGGTATCCTAGGGCATCATATGAAATCTTTTGTAGCCATCCAAACACCTTGAAAATTGGTCCACAACTGCACTGGCGTCTTCTCAAGGGGTCCTCCAAATTTGACACAATCCAATGGTGGAATCCTGAGATATCGCAAGCCCTAGCTCAAGGATCATTTCTCTCCTTAGGCTGATTTTGGGTTAATGTCCTCACTTGGATCATTGCATTCAAATTTCAAAAGAAAATTAGTTCTTTGATCCTATTCTCTTCCCTAATTATGTCAAGCTTCTTTTTGGTCAATCAACTTCATACCCTTGACCTAGTTTGGGTCCACCTGGGTTCTCTGTGGTCCCGCAACTAAATAACTCAGATTCCACAAGAACTTCATAGAATCCATTTCTCCATAAGGATCCTTAAGTCTAGGAAGCCCCTGTCAAGGCATATCCTCCAACCCTAGGCCAAGGTATCCTCATAACCCTTCTCAAGCAAGTAAGCTATTTAATTGAGTCTCCCTTGTGAATAGGCTTTAAGAATCACTCCTTATCTGATCTTCAATCCATTCATCATTGTGATTCCTCTTATACCGAGTCTCCTCCCATCGATGAAAGTTCATAAAGAGTAGGGACTCTTAGCTGAGGTGACATTGGGTTATCGCTCCATTGTTGCCACTTGACCTAGTAGTTGCTCTATAGGATCCCCTCCTAGGACCCTTGCTAGTTTGAGCGGTAACAACCATAACAACAACTGTCATTTACTAAGCAATATCAAGCCAAACTTCATCAAACTATCCACATGATCACAATATTATCATTTCTGGAACTAAATGTAAATGCATATACCAAGGACAAGTCATATAAGTCTCTACCATCCATTTATTATGAGATTTCTGCAGTAGCCAAAATAAAATCATTGCATACTAAGGAGCTATCCTTTAGACAAATAACATACTAATATACATACTAAAAACCCCTGCAAACACAAGATGAGTTAACACATTCACATTTTCTACAACAAGTCAAACTTCCCTGCTCATAGAACTTTCTATCATTTGCTTCATATATGTAGGTTTGTCATACTCTTGTTGAGCTTTTGGTCTCGTGCATAAGAAATTAGGTCTTGGATCCTACAGTCTCAACCACACCCATAGGCCTTCTTTTGTGCGGTTCGGAGGCCTATAGCGACACCTTTAAGCTTTTCTCCCAGCGGCTGGGGCTTGGACTAGGAGAAACCCTTTTTGCTCAGATCATAACTTAAAAATGATCAGATGATCATCTATTCATGTCCATAAACTTTGCTTCAATAATCAAGAGTCTTCTATTCCTTTACTACAAATAATAATAGGAGTTGGGACCTTATGGAGAGTTTCTCCCTCTGAATGGGAAGCATCTTCCATCATCATCAACATCATTCAAGACATCAACCTGTTAATAATATTGTTAGGCATCAACAAAACTGTCAGATCACAGAGTCAAACTATATAAGGTTCTCAGACATGTATATATCATAGTCATAACAAATTGTCATCACTACTTTAATATCACAAATGAACATATCATCAAATATTCATCAAATGTTAGTGTCATATAAGTGTATCTTCATACTTCAAGGATCATAATCACAACATCACTTCTTTATCACATTACTCAACCATCAAGTCAAGGCATACATTGTCAAATTTACTACACTTATCAAAACCTAACCAAGATCAACAAGAAGATCTTGAGTATCACTTTTATTATCAGGGTTACCATGCTTATCACAAGCATTAACAATAGTATCAAGTTACAAAATCAATGTTTCTAGCTTGCTTTATAAGATCAAGAAATCCACCATGTCTAAAGAATGTAAGATACTTGCCAAATATCAAGTGCGCCAATATATCACGTGCCAGAAATCAACCTTACTTTCATATGCATGCATGAGTCATTTATGAAGGTGATATTCTCGTACCTCACGGCTCACCTTGCCATCCAATACTGCAACTAATAATGTACTATACATACCTTGAAATATTTGAATGCCTTAGCAACTTGTAGCACTTATTTGTCATTTGCAGCTCTTTCCTTTTCCAACACCAACTTTTATCTTCTTGCACTTTCTCTCTTTTCCTGCAACTTAGGTGATTCTCGAAAGGGATCTACTTATCACATCTCATCTGGAGGTTAGAAGTATTCAAACACTCGAATATGCAAGAAGTATAAGCAATAATCAAAACAATAAGTCTAGTATCACAAAGAAATAACATAAATCTAAAACGTACTTATCTTTAACGAAAAGGTGATCATCTCCCTCTCGAACTAGCCTTCAAGAATTAGTACTATCCATTATCTATGTAACAATGTTGCCTTCAATATTTCCAATCGTCTTTATCAGTAACCAAGCCTAATTGAGACTAGCCCAACTAGGTTACACTCAATTTGTTGCAAGTGCTAGAACAACTTCTCATTGATCATGCTTGCAAGACTCAAGCCTTTATCATATTCCAAGGTTTCTTTCAAACCCTAACCTCATGATATTCATCAAACCCTAATAACCAGAATGCCTAGGGTTTCCTTCAAACCCTAGCAATCTTTTAGGTCTCCTCCATCCATTCTTGCTTCCACCAATGGTGTCTTCACAGGGGTGATCTTCAATGACTTTTCTTCAACCCAACTCTGATTCCATGTTAATTTTTCTTAGGGCTATATTGTTCTTTGCCTTAGTTAATTGCATTTCATCATTTATATATTGAACTCACCCCACAACACCATAACATCTTTAGCGACATATGCAATTATATAGAAAGAACAATATCATCATCATCAATGCAGCGGAACATAAAGGAACAGTAGAAAAAAATCATTCACACATAGAGACACTAGGATTGGTCAAAGACTAGAGCAAAACCCCACAAGGGGGAAAACCCTTCCAAATTCTTCTTCTTATTAGATTGTCAGAAAATATTTAGCAAAGAGAGAGTGCAATGGTTCAGTTCTTCAACAATAAAACTATCGAGTAAAATCAACCAAACAATATCCAAGAAATGAACCCAACAACATTACTAATAAAAATCATTGTTCACAAGCTTGCAGTCCACTGTTGCCATCTGCAGTCAAATATCAGAATCTGTGGTCAACTGTAAAACAAGACCCTAAGTCTTAGTTGCATGGAGCTAATGGTCATGTGTGCCGCTGAAGTGTTCCAACGGCACAGAGAGGCTTCTATGCATGTGACTACGGCCGAAAATTTCTTGTGACAACCCTACGGCTGCAAACCAAAAAAAACCCTAATCTGCATGTGCGAGCTTCGCACCTTGCAATCTCAGACCTGTACGAACCAATCTCCGCGAACCAACTTCAGACCTATGTCAGCCAAACCAAAGAAGAGGGAAGAAGAAATGCTTGATGATGATCTCCAAATGAGGGTCACTTGACAAGTATTTATAGGCTTCCAAGGGTGTCCGATTTCTCTTTTAGGGCCGACCTATCCTTTTGTGCACATGTGGGTTTCCATATTAAAAAAATATTTTTATTTAACCAAATTAAATACTTCCGAGGGCTAGGAGGGGTCTTTCTTGATGAGGAAGATTGTCCAAAGTAGGGAATTTGTCCCTGAGCTACCAAATTAACAATAGGGTTGACCATTAGCCACCTTTACGAGAATTGGTCTAGTTAGATATCGAAAGGTGATCCTTGTTGAAGTATTTACATTCTCTTAATGTTCAAGTTTGGTCCACTTAGATGCATACATTATCTTAGTCTCTGATGGATGGTTGCTTTCACTTGAGCTCGCGTTGTTTTTGTCAGGTGGTCCATAGCAACCCAAGCCTTGAGGGCACACACTCCTTAGGTACCTAGGCCTTTCAAAGAGGTATATGGCATTAGCAAATGCAGCGTTGAAAGACTAGAGCCTCATGACAGCATGAGCAGATGCTACATGTTCAAGAGTACGTGTATGGCCTTGCAAACCTATGTACTGTCTCCTCTTGCTAATAGTTGTTGTTGCCTCTACAAGCCTACCATATAGCCTCTGCTAGAAATATTCCTTTGTTGCAAAATTTCTCTCTTTAGATTTCTCCCATGGACTTGATCTTTAGATGAGAGTTCTCCTTCATCTTTGTTGAGATCTCCTTGAATCACTATCCTTTGTGACTCAAACACTTAATGTATCTTGTGTTCACTATGTCTTTCTCCTCCAGCTAGCATTGATTTTATAATATTGAGTTGTTGACCAAATACATAACCCTAATCCCCAAAGTGATTGATGATTTTGATTAGATCTCACCTCACTTGAGATCAACAATTAGGATTCATCTAATTCACTAACGTAAAAACATTTTCATTTCATTAGATGGAACTCACTTTTTATAAAAATGCACTTCACTTTGATTAATCCTTTAATTCAAGTGAATTTGCTAAGGTTGAAGGTCATGGATATCTTCCACATGTCTACATACTTACACTTGCAGAAGTTCTTGTCCAATGCTACAAATATCCACACAAGGGACTCTCATGAAGCATGGGAATGACTTTCCAAGTTCAAAAATGGGTCATAAAAACCTTGATAAACAAAATGACATCAACTATAAAAGGAGGCTGATTTGCTTGAAAGGCCCAACGTTTCCCTTGAAATTGGCTTGAAGTGACTTGAAAAGAAATTTAGATTCCTTGGGAGGCCTAACGTCTCCCTTTCTTGCTCAACATTTTCTTGGAATTGACCTTTTGACCCCATGACTATCTTGAAGGTGGACTACTCCATATTTTGGGCTTCTTCTTGCCCGCTTTAATGAATTAGGACTTGATTTCTTTGCTTTCATGCTTGGCCTTGGTCCTTGAGTGTTGACACAACATTTCTCTTCCATGTTTGCACATCCACATCACTTCAAGTACTTTCCACATCATCAATTTTACTACCATGACAATCATAAGTGAAGTCAACCCTCATCTTTAGGAGAAATAAAGCTTGAAATGACACTTTGAGGAAGGCACTTTGGATGCTTTCACTTCGAGATGACTTGGCTTCCTTGGAGAGTGCAACAAACATTTTTCCTTGCCTTGGGAAACATGATAGGTGTCTCGGGGAGTGCAAATGCATCATGAATTGTGAGACTACGATGTAAAAATGATGATGTAAAATAACCAAGGTCAAAGGTGTGCATACATAAGATAACATGGTACATGTGAGTAATAAAAATTGGTGCACTAAACATGGTTGTTTCCACCCTTCCATAGTGCAATCACCTTTACATGGAAATAAAATAAAAGAGTAACTAAGGGGTCCCCTAAATCATGTGTCCAAGTAGATCCATCTTAAGAGTGCTTGCATACCTACCCAGGACATAAAATGCCCAACATGGGAGGGAGTTACTCCCACCAAGGGATAATCGGCTATAAAGGCAATAAAACAAAGCACCTTGAGAATGGGGAATAAAAGGACTAGGCATGACCAATAAACATGGGGGATCTAGGATACTTCATAGCCAACGCACCTACATTTCATCTCACATGGCCTTTAAAGGGTAATAGATTGCACACATTTGGGCTTATAATGGTATTGTCTATGGAAAAAAATTGTAGTGTACGGTGGAAAGGATCTAGGGTGTAACAACACCCTTGGCCTCGTGAGAAAAAAAAGTAGTGAATGTGAAGTTATACTGAGGTGATAGTATGTACTATCCCTTCCCTTAAAAATTTGCTAAGTGCCTTTCTCAATTTTTGTAAATTATGGACGGGGAAAGTTTTGGATACAAACTCAGGAAAAGTGGGTGGACATTAATTAAATTAAGGTTGTGTGGTAGTGGAGGCCCCAAAAATTAGATAAAGGGAAGATTAATCACATAGTGGGATGTGGGGACCACCCCATGATGAAATACACATCCCTTGATGGAAAAAATCGAATGGCTAGGGAGGGGGCTAAAATTGCTTGGTGAAAGGACCCACGTGAAGGAAGAGAGCAACAATCATGCATAAGAGGAAGGCAACATCATTGAGGACTTTTTGATCATTTAATATCTTACACTTCGTTGCTCAAGTTGTTCAACTGAGTGACAGGTGTTTTTTAGCACCAGAGGTTTCCAAGGGGGAATCTCACCCTCTTCTTCGATGGACCAAGAGTGCCACCCTAGGAAGATTCTACGCATTTTTGGAGTTGGAAGGAAGATCGCACAGGCAACACAAATTCTGAATTAGCTGGGACACAATTCAAGGAGCCACGCAGAGAATTAGTGAGGGGTTGTATTGTTCCTGGGGAACTCTTTCATCAATTCATCGGCATAGGAGGTAGATTTGCAGGGACAAAAGCATCACACCACAACCATTCAAATTCCTGGAGAAGGGCCTGCGTCATCTTGCTTAGGAACTGCGCAGTTTTTGTAGGGACCAAGTGTGGGGTGGCTTGTGGAAGGAATTGAGGAGTTAGGGTTGCTTGGAATTGGGTTGGGGGAGATTGTAGGGGATTTTCCAGCATTTTGTTGGAGCAAAAAATGCAACATCTGCTGTAGGTTACATTCTCTGCTTGTGGAGGAGGGCCAAGCATTTGGGGTCAATTTTGGAGCTTCAAAACTAGGGCAAACCTTTTCTGGGTTTATTCAAGAGAGAGCAAGATTAATTTGGCAGAATTTTTTTGGGCAGATTTGAGGGGTCAAAAAGAGGTCCCAACTCAGCCAGTAGCTAGAGGACTAGGGGAAGTTGGGCCTGTTACTGCTCAAACCAGTAGGGGACCTAAAATGGGTTCCTAGGAGGGCAACTGCTAGGTTAAGGGCAACGATGGAGGCTTAACCCACTGTCACCAGAGATAAGTTCCCTTGCTCTTTACGGACTTTCATCGATGGGATGAATCCTGATAGAGTAGGGATCACTTGTAAAGTATATGTCAATGGATGGGTGGAAAGTGACCCTAGAAACCCTTTCCCAAGGATGGAGTGAAGAATGGAACTTGCTTGCTCTTTAAGCAAGGGACTTGGTCCTCCAGGGGTAAGGGGTGAGGATTGGAGGGTTGAGGGAGAAGGAATAAGCTTATAGACGAGGTTCTCAATCCCTATAATCCTTGGGAAACTTGGATTCCCAAATGGTCCTTGACAAATAATCTTTATTGAGAAGTGGGACCACACAAGGATGGAATGTACCAACCAATGATATTCCTATCCTAGACAGGGTGAAAGGAAAGGACCAAACAAGAATATTTACTTCAAAAGGTTGAATTGATCTTATTGTGGTATGGCCTTGGGGATGGCTAGGCAAAATTCGATCCTAGAGATAGGGCTTGGGATTCCTGGAGATTCCACCATTAGAATTGCCTCAAATTTAGAGGAAAGGGAGGGGACCCACCAACGCAGTAGCCTGTAGGAGATCGAAATTTTTCCTTGGGTCAATTCCCGGGAAATTGATGCCCTAGGTGGCCTAATGGGGCTAGACTTAGGGAAAAGGGTGAAAAGGGTAAAAAGAGGGTTAAAATGATCACCCATTTTGAGGGATCAATGCCTAATTCACTTGGGGATATGAAGTCAAGGATGATGATAAGTAAGAACTTGGTTTCTTGATCAAGGAGGCCCGGAAAGTCAGCTTCATCCAATGTTGTGAGAAAAAACAAAAGTGATCATCAAGCATATATACTTCAAAGAAAATGATGCAAGCTTATCGAGACAAATAATCTCTAGGTCATTTCATTCATATAACATTGGCCCATACATTAAATTAGCTAAAACATGCTTAATTCCACATTTCAATTATGCGGCAACTAGCCCCAATTTTAGCAGTATGCAGTAACAAGAATAACAACATCAAAATTTACTTACAACATTATAGAATATATCCAACCAGCATTTCGTTTGCAAGACAAAGCTCCAAGACAAGAAAATTAGCCCAAATCCATACATCAAAATTCATCCATCTCCAAAAAATATCCTCCAAGGAAAAAATGCGAAGTTCTCTATGGTTAGAGAGATCCCTAGTCAAGTGATCATCCAAATGAATGTATCTAACATCAATATATAGCCTCCTAAGGAGTTTGAATTAGCCTATGGGCCTACATTAGCCACTAATGATAAAATAATGTGCAAATAAAACCCCTATTGGTGACAAGCCCACCAAACTAGCTCGCAAGTGTAAAAATAAGCCTCATAGGGGCCAACTAATAATATGTACATGTTGTAAGGCCTTCGAAAGGCTCAATAATATCCTAAAGTGCCATATTGAGGAATAAATTCCTCGGAACATAATGGACAAGGGGGTGGCCCTTTGTTCTGCAAGTAGTAGACCTGTGGTGCTCCTAGTGGGTCTGAGGGCACATAAATGACCCCATGGGTCTCCATATGAATCATAGATGCCTGCAGATCCTCTACAAGGGTCCAAATGGTGGAATGAATGCTGCCATGACATTGTACAAAATATAGAGATGTCGAAAACCAAGCTCATAAACTTTTGATGGAGGGAAACCTCTAGCATATCACTTCCATCATTACCCTTATTATTTACGTCATGGCATATGGCCTTCATCGAGCTATGATGGGTGAAAGGGAGGCCTACGAGATGGAGAGGTAGGTTGCACATGATGATTACACTGGAGAGGGGAGACTATGGAGTGATCAAAATCCTGAGGGTACATCCAAAGAGGAAAAGTATAATCAATGAAGAGATTTTCCTTGACATTATACTCAGTAGGGGGAAAATGCTCTCATTTACTTGAGATCATATGACTAGGGGTGAAGGAATCACTTGATGAAGACTCAAGATGATGACCAATAGAAAAAAGGGAGAAAGGATCATTGTATTCAACAGGTTGTGATTTCCCAAAATAATAATCTAAAGGCTCAGGTGATTTGAACATAAAATCATACTCAAGAGAAGTGGGAGCCTTATCAATCTCCTTGGTATCAAAGATTGGGTCTCTCCTAAAAGGAAAATTGATTACTTCCAACTACCCCTCTTTATGCAAAGGAAAATAAAGATTCTCCTCCCCAAGGGTATCAATGGGTATGTCATCATAAATAGTGCTTGAGGAGACGGGAAGACCAATCTCATCCTCATCCTCCCTGTCGATATTGTAAATGGGAGCACAATCAAATTGAGGACCAACAATTTCCCATTTCTCCTTTTTAATGGGAAAATAATCCTCAATATCATCTTACAAGGAGTCAATGGGGTCACCTCTCTCAAGGTTTTCAAAAGAGGATTCATCGGAAGTAATATCCTTGAGAAAGGTATGGTTGGTCTCAATTTCACTTTCTATATATTCATCCTTCCCAGCACGTGTGTCCTCAAAATCATTATTTTCATGATGTGGACCCAAGGAGGACTCGTCTTCTTGTTCATTACCTAGATTCTTAATATTCTTATGATGCTCGATGAAGGTTTCCTCTTGGATTCTTAATGCAGGGTGTACTTGAAAATGCCTAAGAAAGCCATCAACAAACTCTTCAATAGATGAGATGCTCCTGGGCTCATGATTATGCAGCCATGAGTTATGACCACTGAGAGATCCCATGAACAATAACATAAGGGCATCTTGGTGGACAACCTTCTCTCTTGAAGCATGTGCATTAAATCTTTCTACATGGTCGAGTGGATCACCATCAAACACGGACATCCCACGTAGCATCCTTCTCACAACATGATTAGGATGTCCAGGGATGCTAGCAATGTCCAAAGCGAGAAATTTAAGAAACAATGACAACCTATTTGAGGTATACATGAAACATATGTAGGAGTCGCCAAGGTGAAATTAAAGATGCCTAGAAAAATGCCTGCTTCACCCTACAAGTTCCCCTGCTCTTTACGGACTTTCATCGATTGGATGAATCCCGATAGAGTAGGGATCACTTGTAAAGTATATGTCAATGGATGGGTGGAAAGTGACCCTAGAAACCCTTTCCTAAGGATGGAGTGAAGAAGGGAACTTGCTTGCTTTTTAAGAAAGGTACTTGGTCCTCCAAAGGTAAAGGGTGAGGATTGGAGGGTTGAGGGAGAAGGAATAGGCTTATAGACGAGGTTCTCAATCCCTATAATCCTTGGGAAACTTGGATTCCCAAATGGTCATTGACAAATAATATTTATTGAGAAGTGGGACCACATGGAGCCTAGTGGACCCAGTCCAGGTTCGAGGATGGAATGTAGCAACCAATGATGTTCCTATCTTGGACAAAATGAAAGGAAAGGACCAAATAAGAATATTTACTTCAAAAGGTTGAATTGATCCTGTTGAAGTCTAGCCTTGGGGATGCCTAGGCAAAATTCAATCCTAAAGCTAGGGTTTGGGATTCCGAGAAATTCCACCGTTAGAATTGCCTCAAATTTGGAGGAAAGGGAGGGGACCGACCACCACAGTAGCCTGTAGGAAATCGAAATTTTTCCTTGGGTTAATTCCCAGAAAATTGATGCCCTAGGTGACCTAATGGGGCTAGACCTAGGGAAAAAGGGTAAAAGGGTAAAAAGAGGGTTAAAATGATCACCTTTTTTGAGGGATCAATGCCTAATTGACTTGGGGATATGGAGTCAAGGATGATGATGAGTGAGAACTTGGTTTCTTGATCAAGGAGGCCTTGAAATTCAACTTCATCCAATGTTGAGAGAAAGAACAGAAAAGTGACCTTCAAACATTTAAACTTCACAGAAAATGATGCAAGCTTATCAAGACAAATAATCTCTAGAACATTTCATTAATACAACATTGACCCATAAATTAAATTAGCTAAAACATGCTTAATTCCACATTTCAATTATGCAACAACTAACCCTAATTTTAGCAGTATGAAGCAACAAGAATAACAACATCAAAATTTACTTACAACGTTATAGAATATATCCAACCAACATTTCGTTTGCAAGACAAAGCTCCAAGACAAGAAAAATAGCCCAAATCCATACGTCAAAATTCATCCATCTCCAAAAAATATCCTTCAAGCAAAAAATGTGAAGTTCTCTATGATTAGAGAGATCCCCAGTCAAGTGCTCATCCAAATGAATGTATCTAACATCAATATATAGCCTTCTAAGGAGTTTGAATTAGCCTATGGGCCTACATTAGCCCCTAATGATAAAATAATGTGCAAATAAAACCCCTATTGGTGACAAGCCCACCAAATTAGCTCACAAGTGTAAAAATAAGCCTCACAGGAGCCAAATAATAATATGTGCATGTCGTAAGGCCCTCCAAAGGCTCAATAATATCCTGAAGTGCCATATTGAGCAATAAATTCCTCAGAACATGATGGACAAGGGGGTGGCCCCTTGTTTTGCAATAATAGACCTATGGTGCTCCTAGTGGGTTTGAGGGCACATAAATGACCCCATGGGTTTCCATATGAATTGAAGATGCCTGTAGATCCTCTACAAGGGTCCAGATAGTGGAATGAATGCTTCTACGACATCGTACAGGAACTGGGACACTTGTCAAGAGTGTGGGGCTCCTAGGGGGCCTGCTGGACATAATGTACCAAGCATATCACCATCATCCCAAAAGTGGATTTCCAGTGGTCTTTAAGCATCCATGAAGATCCGTGGAGTGTTGTCTGTTGTTGTGGAGTCCCATGGCTCTCTATGTGCACCCTACATGGGCCAATGTAGACATTTGGGGGTTAGGATCCCATATAGGGAAACCAAACCCAAATGGAAACCACCCGCAATCCTGCATAAGATCCAATGCATCCCCTAGGCTTCCAGTACAACCAGTCATTAAAATAATCAGGTAAAAGAGCTTACAAATCATGGATAACAAAGTGGGCTCTTCATAATGGCATGCCCTTTCGTAGTGGGCTTTGGCATGTGCTAGTGTCTCCAAGCTCAAAATGGGGCTAGCCAAGTACCTTATTAGGTGGTTTCAAACCTTGAAGGGAATAGTGTGTCCAAGGTACATCCCTCTAATGGGGCTGGTAAGTGACAAATAAGTGAGATGAAATAGGTAATGAGAGGGGCAACCCTGAGCCACATAGTGAGCCACAGGGGTAGCTAGATAAGCGGAAGCCTACACCTGGGTATATAATGTATAGGAGGGAGCGATCATGGTACATGATGTGCCTTGGCCTTGATTTATCCACCCTTCTTCATATACCTTTTGCCTTTTATAATTTTCTTTAATTAAGTGCTCGAGGCTCAAAGGACAAGAGCATGATGTGTAAGATATAGCAGTGATCACCCCCTTTTAGGTGGGGAGGTTCATTACCTCTAAAGGGTTGGGACAATCATGGGTTCTTGAATGATAGAGGAGGTTCATATAGGGCCTATGGAACCAGGGTGATGGCCATGGATTGGGGTAGATCTCATGTAATGGCTTTTGCCCACGTGCTAATTATTTTTGTCTTGGCCATCTTTTGCATTGTGGTACGATTCCCTGTTAAATGTGGCCAATTATTGTTTTTTCTGTTGATTTGGAGTAGCATCAGATGTGCTCTAGCCAGGAAATTTGGTGGAGGGGTTGGGGCACATGAGATCTCCAATACCCAAAAAGGGTTTGGGCAGATTCTAAACAGATAAGGAAATATTAAAATAATTAATATTTTTAATGGAGTCCCTAAGTCTAAACTTAGAGAAAATAAAATATTAATGTGTATTAATATGAATTTGTGCTAGAATGGTCCAAAAGACATGGATCAAGCCAGATCTAATCTTAGCCGTTGATTAGGGACTTAATCTCAACCATTGAGATGTCAATAGAAAAATGTATAAGAGGAGGCTTGAGGGGCACTTGGAGGACACACTGAGTGAGACCAGTCAGTTCAATTTTTGGAACGAGGTTTGCTGAGAAATTGAACCAGTGGTCTGGAGAGCAATTAGGAGGCAACAAGTATGGAACAGAGAAACAGGAGATCAGTGCAGAAGAGGCAGACGCAGAGTTAGAGAAGCCACGTAGAGGCAACAGAGACTACGCAGAGCCAGAAGGGCCTACGTCATCCACGCAGAAGCTGCATGAGTGACGCAGAAGCCTAGAGAGGTTGCGCATAGCCTCAGTAGGCTGATGCAGAGGGTTTCAGGCTGACACAAAGGTCAGTAGGGCCTACGCTGGGTTTAGGAAAGTGTTGGAAGTTTGTCTATCTGTGGGTAAGCCTGTTTGGCATCCTGTGATACAAGAAAATTGCTAAATAATAAAATCCTCTCTTGCTGCACCGGTTTTCCGACAGTGGGTTTTGACGAGGACATTAGTCCAAAATAACTATGTCAATGTGTGCATATTTTTGTTTCTATATTACGATGTGATATCTACAACAATATTTATTTTAATATTTGTTGAAGTAATTTCATGAATAATTTATGATGAAATAAGTAGGAAACGTAAATCAGTTGCTTAAGTGATAGAATTTTCACATGGTACCAAAGCTAGTCATCAGAGACAAAAAGGGAAAATTAGTTATGGGTCGAGAACACAATGCAGAGGCATCCACCTCAGGGGACTCACGCAGATTTTCAGAAGATTGCACAAGAGAGAGAGATTTCGATTTCTCTATGTTGGCTTCCAGGTTGGAAGAAGTGGCGTGCATGACTAGTGCTACATCATCAGAAGTATGGTATATAGACAGTGGAGCCTTGTGGCATATGACGGGAATTAGGGAATGTTTCCCAGAATATCGAGAAGAGAAGATGAACTTTCAGATCACCATGGGGAATAAGGCAAAGTGCACTCCAATAGGAAAGGGTACCATAGTTTTCAGACAGAATCGGGAGAGCAGTTCTGTGCCACAAATGTGTTATATGTGCCAGGATTGGGGATGAACGTCTAGTTCATCAAGGAAAAGGTATACATCAAACACCCGAGCTGGAAAAAGAGAGTGCAGATCGGGATCAAAAGTAATCGATTGTACAGATTACAACTAGAATCTCCAATGGCACTAATAGGCAATCATGGGGACAGAGACTTGAACGAACTATGGCATAGAAGGATGGGTCACTTGCACCATGGAGCTTTGAGAATTCTCAAAAGCACTGTAACAAGAGTTCTGGATTTGAGTACGGAACGAGATGATGTATGAGGGGATGCGCTTTAGGAAAGTATGCCAAGGCGGCATTTCCTAGGAGCAACCACAAGGCCAAGAGTACTAAAAAATACACTCAGATATCTGCGGACCTATGTCCATCAAAACTCTCAACGATGCCAAGTATTTCCTTACTTTCATTGATGACCACTCGAGGAAAACTTGGATCTATTTTTTGAAAACCAAGGGTGAGGTTTTCAGTGGATTCAAGGAATTCAAGGCTCTAGTGGAGAATGTGACAGGTAAGAAAATAAAAGTTTTGTGCTCAAATAATGGTGGAGAATATGTCGATAAGGACTTCATTGAGGAGGGCATCAAAAAAGAATTGACAACTCCCTACAATTCGGAGCAGAATGGGGTGGCATAAAGGAAAAACAGGACTATCGTAGAAGTAGCTAGGGCCATGTTGTATGATCAGGATATGCCAAAATTCCTATGGGCAAAAGCATGCAACACAACTGTCTATGTTCAGAACAAGACTGCTCATCGAGCATTGGGCACGATTACTCCAGAGAAAGTCTTCACTGGGAAGACACTTGAAGTCAATCATTTCAGGATATTTGGGAGTTTGGCATATTGTCGCATACCCGAAGAAAAGAGGAAGAAGCTGGATCAGACTGCAGAAAAGGGGTATCTAGCAGGATATAGTGAGAACGCTAAGGCATACACAATCTATCTTCCAGGGAGCAGGAAGGTAGTAGTACGACGAGATGTAAAGTTCATGGAGGACAAAGCTTTCAGAAGATCTCACAAAATGCCTTCCAAGGAGCAGTCGAAAGCTGATCCGTTGGTCATGTCTCTTCAACCAACGAAAGTGAAGAATCCTTCCTCAGATCAGGAAGATTCTCAAGATGAGGAAGAGGAGCAAACAGAAGCACCTGTTGGCAAAGGAAGAACCAGTAGGGGACTTCGTCAGATTCTGCATGATGTAGAGAACTTCATCGAAGAGCCAAGGAATAGTATAAGGGAGCAAAAATAGCAAGACAGGTATCAGGTGTTAGTAGCTCAGGATGGAGAGACTGCTAACTTCAAGGAGGAAACTCAGCATCAGGCCTGACTAGATGCAATGGTGGAGGAGTATAACTCCATAATAGTAAACGATGTCTGGGAGGTGGTGCCAATGCCTCAAGACAGATCTGTGGGAGGTTCAAGATGGATCTACAAGATCAAATATGCTGCGAACGACAATATTGAAAAATACAAGGCCAAGTGTGTGGCTAAGGGGTATGCTCAAAAGGAAGGGATTGTCTATGAGGAAACCTTCGCCCCAATAGCTAGGTATACCTCTATTAGGACCGTGATATCTCTTGCAACCCAGATGGGATGGGAGATCCATCAGATGGATGTTAAGACGACATTTCTGAACAAGGTAATAGAAGAAGAAGTATACATTGAACAACCAGAGGGCTTTGAAACTCATGAGAAGAAGTCTCGTGTATGCAGACTAAAGAAATCCATGTATGGGCTGAAGCAGGTACCAAGAGCATGGTATGGTCGAATAGATGGCTACTTGTAGAAGATGGGGTTTGTCAAGAGTGATGTGGATCCGAATCTCTACTATCTGGTCGTAGAGAGCGAGCCACTTATCTTAGTATTATATGTGGATGATCTCTTCCTGACGGGATTATCCAGACTCGTTGAAGACTGCAAGAAGAATCTAGCCACAGAGTTCGATATGAAGGATTTGGGACGAATGCATTATTTTCTAGGGTTGGAAGTTTGGCAGCAGAAAGGAGAAATCTTCCTTGGGCAAGGAAGGTATGCTACAAAAATTCTGAAAAAGTTCGGGATGGGAGATTGTAGACCTATGGCTACGCCAATGATCACCAACTGGAAGAATATTGATGCATCATAAGACAAGGATGTCGATCCCACCCTATATCGACAGCTCATAGGATCCTTGATGTATCTAGTCAATACCAGGCCAGATATTTGCTACGCTGTCAACACCCTCAGTTAGTTCATGGTGGAACCAAAGAGGGCTCACTGGGCAGCAGCCAAGCACGTTCTCAGGTATTCACAGGGAACAATTGATTATGGGCTCTTGTACAAGAAGGGGAAGGGTATCAAGTTGAGTGGATTTATTGATGCAAATTGGGCAAGAAGTTCAGTGGATCGGAAAAGTACCTCTGGGTATTGTTTCAACATTGGATCAGGAATAACCTCCTGGTGCAGTAGAAAACAGAACTCTGTGGCTCTGAGCTCGCTCGAGGAAAAATATATGGCAGCCAGCACAGCTTCGTGTGAGGCCATGTGGCTTAGAAAACTGTTGGTAAACTTATTCAGAAGAAATATGGAGGTGACCAGGATCATGTGTGATAGTCAAAGTTGCAACAAACTCTTTGAGAATCTAGTATTTCATGATAGGTCAGAGCATATTGATATCCGATGTCACTTTGTCAGAGATTGTGTCCAACGTGGAGCTGTACAATTGAGCTACACTCCTACAGGGAAACAAATGGCAAATATCCTCACCAAGCCCCTTGGAAAGTCAAAATTTGACTACTTCAAGGAAATGATGGGGATGGTAAAGAACCCCTTTCAGAAGTAGTGTGTTAGCAACACGAATGAGGAGGGAGTTGCAGTGCAGATGCAGTGTTGGGAGAAAGGACCAACAACAACACAGATGCAGAGGGAGTTGCAGTGCAGATGTAGTGTTGGGAGAAAGGACCAACAGCAACACAGATACAGAGGAAGGTGCAATGCAGATGCAGTGCTGGGAGAAAGGACTAGCAACAACACGGATGCAGAGGGAGCTGTCGTACATATGCAACAGTGGCAGTGGCAGAACCATGGGCTGCAGTACATGATGCAGTAGTGCAGAGGATGTTGGATAGGGAGGCCTAGCATCAGCACAGGTACGGATGCTAGATGATCAGAGTAATACTCAGTGAGGAGTATTGTTAGAGCACAATCCTCGCTAAGAGGGAGTGTTGATTTGGAGTAGCATTAGATGTCGCTAGCCACGAAATTTGGTGGAGAGGTTGGGGCACATGAGATCTCCAATACCCAGAAAGGGTTTGGGCAGATTCTAAACAAATTAGGAGATATTAAAATAATTAATATTTTTAGTGGAGTCCCTAAGTCTAAACTTAGGGAAAATAAAATATTAATGTGTATTAATATGAATCTGTGTTAGAATGGTCCAAAATACATGGATCAAGCTAGATCTAATCTTAGCCATTGATTAGGGACATAATCTCGGCCATTTAGATGTCAACAGAGAAAGTATAAGAGGAGGCTTGAGGGGCACTTGAAGAACACACTTAGGGTGACCAGTCAATTCAATTTCTGGAGCGGGGTTTGCTCAGAAATTGAACCAATAGTTTGGAGAGCAGTCATGAGGCAACAAGTACGGAATAAAGACACAGGAGATCAACGTAGAAGACGCAGACGCAAAGCCAAAGGAAGCCACGTAGAGGCAGCAGAGACTGCACAGAGCCAGAAGGGCCTACATCATCCACACAGAGGCTGCAAGAGTGACGCAGAAGCCCAGAGAGGTTGCGCATAGCCTCAGTGGGCTGACACAGACGGTTTCAGGCTATAACAGAGGTCAATAGGGCCTATGTTGGGTTTAGGAAAGTGTTGGAAGTTTGTCTATCTGTGGGTAAGCCAGTTTGGCACCCTGTTGTACAAGAAAATTTTTGAATTATAAAATCTTCCCTCGCTGCACTGGTTTTCCCACATTGGGTTTTTCCGGGGACATTAGTCCAAAATAACTGTGTCAATGTGTGCATATTTTGTTTCTGTATTACGATGTGATAATTGCAGCAATATTTATTTTAATGTTTATTGAAGTAATTTCATGAATAACTTATGATGAAATAAGTAGAAAAAGTAAATCATTTGCTGCAATGATAGAATTTTCACATTTTCTTTTCTTTTAACTGCTTCAACCTTTGGAGCATCATTCCAGGCCTGACCCAAGGTGGGGGCAAGGGGATAGGGAGGCTGGCCCTATGTGTACTCGAAGTGGAAATGTGGACCCAGTGGGAGAAATGATGAATGGGGTATAGTGAGTGGAAAGGGAGAAATGATGAATGGGGTATAGTATGCGGATAAACGAGCGGGATCACGCACTAAAAGTCAGTGTTTCCCAAGTAGTACAACCCTAGAACCAAATGGTCAATAAAGGAGATCCCATAGGACTAGGATCCAAGGGTAAAAAGCAAAAGAGATCAAGGGGACAAGAGCACAAACTAAGCCCACCCTTTCCGCCAAATCCCCCCATCAATCCATACCAAGAAGTCTCCATGATAAGTAAACCCAATACTCAATTACCAAATGACAAGACATACCTTCAGATTCGGGAGGCTCACCTTCAAACATACGATCAATACAGGTGGGTGAGGGACCACATGGCTAGCCCAAGTGGCAGAGAAATGGCACAACAAGCTAGTAGGAGGCTGCAAGGGGTTGCCGGCTGAGGCTCATCATGGAGAAAAAATTCTCCTGGGCATATCACCTAAGTCACCAGGTTTGTGTTTGAGTTCGAATTCGGCGACCATGAAATTCGAATAAAGTTCAGCAACTAAAATTTTGTCGATAAAGTTCGACATAAAATTCGACATATAGGAATTTGAAAAAAGTGTGTATATATATTTATATATATATATATAATCAATTTAAAGTCAAATTCAAATAAATTTTTGGCTTAGCAAGAGAACAGAGGCTAGAAAATTTATTAAATTTTATAAATTATGTGTGATCAATTTTGGTCATTTTCAAGCCTTTTAATGTTAATCTTTATTGTAATTATCCTCCAAATTATATGCTTCAGAATCTACAGGTGAATATATTGGCAATGCTTTCCAATAATTTCTCATATCTCAAGGCATATCTTGGTAAAGAACTATTCCTTACACTCCATAGTAAAATGTAGTAACAGCACGGAAGAATAGGGCTATCATGGAGATGGTTGGTGGCTTGCTTCACTCCAAGAAAATGAAACTTCCATTTTGGGAATAGATTGTTGTTTCCACAATCCATGTCATCAATAGAAAATCTACTCGTCCTCTCACAAATATGACTCCATATGAGAAATGGTATGGCAGCAAACATCCTATTTCACATTTCAAAATCTCTGGATCTGCTGCATGGGCTTATGCTCCTAATGATAGACAAAACCCATCAGCATCTCTAGAATCCTAGTACACTTTAATTGGTGAAAATGAAACTTTTCAGGGATACTGCCTTTAAGATCCCACCACTCATAGAGTGGTTGAATATAGAGAGGCTAATTTAATAAGGTTTCTACTCATGAACAACCAAGATCTCTCTCTCCATCACTAAATTTGAAAACAAAAAAGAGGAGCTTTGTTGATTTTTAGCTTTCTCAATCACTGAATTTATGATAAAACAATTTACAAATGTACAAGATGCAAAATCAAATGGAATAAGCTGAAAATTATTTTTGAGATTGTTTATGAGGCTTGTATAATGTATTTAAAGCATGTAGTTTATGCCACAGAAAATGGACACTAAAGTACAATAATTAACCATGACTAGATTGGTCAGTAATGAATTTGAAGTGGTTGGTGTTCACGTAAAAGATAAGGAGTCCGTAACTTTAACACTAAGAGCCTTACCATCATCTTATAAACCCTTCAAAACCCTTTTGAAATTAATTGGGAAAGTGAGAAAGCTGAGAAGAGCTTTTTATTTGCTAATGAAGAAAGAGTACGACTTGTGCCAAGAGGAAAGCACATCTGACAAAGCCTCCTATGGTAAATGGGGAATAGCAGCAAAAGTCTTCGAAGACTCTGACCTCGGTCAAGAGACGCGTCAGCAGCTGTAGACTGAAGACATCTTCTGAAATGAAACCCTCTGGCAACTGTAGACTGGACTGCAACTTGCAAGTTTGCAACAGAGTTTGGACCACAATGAAACCCTTCGAAGTTCAAACAATGAAACAATGGAACTATAGTCTATCGTTTAAGTTTTAACCCGGCAAACAATGAAACCCGCGGGCTGCATGAAATTTGCTAAAACGTGCAAAAAGAACGAACTTAAATGAACTTTTTCGAACCCAAAACGAATTTCATCGAACCCTAAACGAATTTGTTCGGCAAAAAATTCAAATTCGTGATGAAATTCGAGTTCGCCATAAAATTCGGCGAACTCGAACGAATAAATTCGTTTTCAATTAAAATTCGCCCAATTTCGAACTTGTTCGTTGAAATTCGTTGAATCTGGTGACTAAGGATATCACCCATGAAGTGGTGGGTAACATGACCGAAATTTCAAAGTCAACAATCGGCAAATTCCTTCGTGAGTTATTCTAGGTATTTGGTGGAGAGCCCGGGGTTAACTTCCCAAAATTTTCTGAGCACTGGAGGAGGCCCTAACAGCTATTATTTGCAGCCAACAGTGCAGTTTTCACTGGAACAACGCGAAGATTGTGGGAGACAGCCGCATTGCATGTTAGAGCAGCTGATTTCATCACTTGGAGATTGTTAGCTTGCCTTGGGCAAGCCTAGGTGCATGTTTTCTGATTTTACTTTTGTACCCAGCAATTATATCAATAAAATAGCTCAGCTCAGTGCAGTTTATGGAGATTTCTGATTATTTTATGTGCTGTAAATTTTTGTATTTGTTTTTGCTATGTTTTCTTTGTTTACCATTGTAAATTTCCATTAGGAATATTACACAGTGATAATAATTGCCATCCATAACCTCAAGTTGAAATTTGTATTGGGATTTTCCACTTGGATTCAATTTAGACAATAACATGTCTAATTCGATGAGGAGGCGTAAATGTCATTGGAAATCACATGCTTCTTCTAAGGACAACATTTGGGGGTGGATTTTTGCTAAAACGAAGGTTATCAAGAGTATGCTTCATCAAGTAGATAGGGAAAATACTACTTGTGTTTTGAGTGGCAAGGATGGAAAGATTGTACATGATTTTATGATATGTTGGGCTACAAATCTTTTTGGACATCGTTTCAAGCTGAATCTCACTTATTTAAAGCCCTACTTCCATGGAAAGGACCAAGGATGGAAAGATTGTACATGATTTTATGATATGTTGGGCTACAAAGCATTTTGGACATGGTTTCAAGCTGAATCTCACTTATTTAAAGCCTACTTCCATGGAAAGGCCCTCTTCCCACTGAGCAATTGGATGGTTGAAGACAACTACAAATCCCTATAGCATTCTATGTGGTTGACTGCTATTGGCTTTATCTGGAAACATTGCTGTAAAGTTACTTATTAAGAGAACCCCTGTTCTTTTCGGGGTATTTGAGGAGCTTTAAGTAGCAGTTGGCCCTACTTGTGAGAGTCAACTCAATGTTTTCGTTGTGACACTGAGGCCCTTACTCTTGCTGCATGGGTTCATATGCTTTCCTTCTTGGCATTTTTAGGTTACAAATTTCCAGGTTATCTTGTTGTTTGGATAATGTAATCTTTTATTCCATGACATAATTGGTCTATGTAAAACAATATATGCAACATTTAAAGAAAAGATTCCTTGAGACCAGCAAAAGAAAGTTGAATTTCAATCTGAACATTCCAATGAAAATAATAGAAGGGAGCACCAATAATAGGGAAAGCAAATGAGCAATGCCATTTAAAAAAAGGATCATACAAATCTCATTACGTTGGGAAAAGAAACAGAATCACTTACAACAATTCAACAATGTGGAGAACATAAATGGAGGTAATGTTTACACATGAGATCGGAAAGAATCATAAGAAGAAAATTTTACATTTAGAACAAGACAATGACATTGTAAAAGGAGACCAAGCACAGGAATAGGAGCCCATACTATGGGTAAGATGTAGTATAAAAGACAATCACATGGTTGCCAATCTGTCAAATTCTATAGTTGAAAATGACAAATATGTTTGTTCAGATTCTGATTTAAGTGGTCAAATGAAATGAATTTCTTTAGTGTTAACTTTAGATGCTACCTTGTTGATATTGTTGGACAATGAGTATATGACAAAAGTTTTGCCTCAGATCCTTGAAGAGACCGCCAAAGTACACGATCACACCATGCAGGCATTCGCTTTTGGCTGTATGTATTTGTCGAATCCTTTTGCATCTTTCAAAACGAAATTACATTTAGTGTTGGATGAAATATTCACAATTGAAAATCCATCATAAGACCATTTTAAAAGACACCCCAAAGACAGACATATCCATGTACCAAAGATGTTTAAATTCTAAGACAGATTAAACTAATCCTAGAAAAGGCCTTTTCATTTCTACACAACAAAGAAATAAAACTCGTATTTTCTTAATAAATATAATATTCAATCACAAAAGTTTTCAGGAGGTAAAGAGTGAAAAAGACATGGACGAAGTTGGATCTCTTTGGTTAAAGCTATAATCAAGCCGCTACAACATATAATAATCATATAGACATACCTTAAATGTTGGGGGAAAATTGATATCCCCTTCATTGAAGCCATGAAGCACTCTTGATGCAGATTTCTCTCTTGATAGCTGAATATTTGGAAAAATGATACTATTCACAGTTAGTCATAGACACATTGATTGAGAAAAACCTCACACAAGAATAGGAAAAGAATATCATAACCATAAGGTATCTTATAGATCTACCACCTCGTCATGCTGCAGCAAATCCTTATATTCTCCAGTCATGATCTGTTTCACCTTTTTATGCCAGAATCTCCTCCTGTGATCATATTTGGGACTAAAATCTTAGCACTGTGATTCAATCTATTACATACACTGTGATCCAATCTATTACATCAATTCCATCTTCTCATCAACTAGGAAAGAAGATAGTTTACAATATTAGTATAGCCCTCTTACACAAAATCTAAGGTATTGGATTACATACTGTGGTGTCATGGGTCTTTCTTCTGTTCCAGTAAAGTCAAGTCTATAATTTAGATCTCCCATCCAAAATACATGATTGAACTGATTCAAAAGGTCCACGTTTTGTGATCCGACTCGCAACTCTCCTACTATTTCTGCACACATGGGAATGTCTCATTCATTTTCGGGTTAACATCCAGAAATAGAAAAAGAAAAGTAATCCAAATATGACTTCAGTTAGCTGTTATTTCTAGAACCTGCATAGTTTCCTACATATTTATGAAAGCCCTTGTGAAGCTAGCATGCCTACCTAGAATCCTTAGAGAACTGTGCAATCTGACAAGGCTTCAAGAAAAAAGAATAGCAGTTTGAATCTTTTGGACACCTCAATTTCTTTCCTCCTCATCCTTCTATGTTCTGGCATGTACCATATATCACAAATTGCTGAAATAAAATTCCTAGTGAGGCTAAGGGTATATCTGACAATATGTTACCAAAAAAATCCATTTTCCCGTTTATAATCAGGTTTTAAACTTTTGCAAAAGGCTCAACTTGGCCTAATAGAATCAGATTGCTATCTAAGCAACTTTTCCAATTTTCCTATTTCGTCACCGAGATAATTGTAATATTGTTATAGCATCATTAATAAAATATAATGTTTCATAATCTCTCCACTATGTTTCACTTGTACATACATGCACTCTAAACCTAATACGAAATCAGTATATTCAAAAGGTTAAGGCATCCAATTCATCAGCAAGGATTTCAATATTCGAGCTAATCAGTAGGCTCTAGCAAGGACACAAATTAGTGTATTTGACATAAGAAATCCTATAAGACACCTAAATAGTTTTGCATAGCCTCATTTGATGACTCTACCATTAAGCAAATGTGTAAATTAGTGAGACATAGGATGTCACGAACCCTGCATAACATTTTCTTGGAATTAATGCGTGTCCAAGTCTAGATGCATTCAATGCATAAAAAGGACTCCACCTTTTGGACCCATACTCTATAAGAGAACATTGACAGCAATGAGAATTTGCACCTAAAATCTTCAAGAGAACACTCAGGCCAATGAGAATAGATCACCATTTATGCCCTACGAAGAGCTTGGGCCAACACACCCTACCAAAAGCAACTTTGTGGCTTTTGTTAGATTTGTCACTAGAATATATGCAATGCTAACACTCGAACTTGCACCAACAGTTCAGTGTACCTCATTTACATGAGGAGAATTAGTTCACAAGGTCCTTCACTGTTCTTTGTGATCTAGCTTTATGTCTTCTTCTTTGTAATGTTCCAAAGTAGAAATTTACAGAGATCACAAAGACATGCAACAATTACAACACAAAAATTTACTCAGTAAACACACATGTAAACAGAAATTTGCCTGGAACACCAAATCTGCCAATTTTTAATAATTATAACTGCTGGAGTACAATATGAGATGGAAGGAGTGCATCTGGGCTTGCACAAGGTAAGCTACAAGCCTCAGGTGGATGATAAAATAGTGCCTAGTTGCTGTAATCTTTGTTGCCTCCAAAATACTGCGCTATCCCCTGAAAACTGCTCTTTTGGCTGGCTTCCGGCTCTGATTTACCCCCTCAAAACAACCCAGAAATTTCTGTAACTCTGGGGATGTACTCTCCAAAAACCCAAAAAGACCCAAAAGGAGTTTTGCCTGGTTTCGACCCCTTGGGGATGGGCCGTCCTCCAACATTGGTGCTCACTGCCTCAGCTAAAACTGTTGTAACTTGCTGCTATAAGACTGCAAACCATCCCAAATTAGACTCCCAATAATCTCTCTGCAACCCAGCTCCCAAATCCTCCTGCTAAACCTCCAACCAAGATGTCCCTCTCTAGTGACTGCGCAGTCCAGAGTGGGGATGATGCAGTCCCTCCAACCTGCAATTTGAACTGGGTGTATGGATGGCTCTACTGCTGCAAATTCCCCCCCAGAAGATGACAATTCGATGTGGGCAATGGAAGCCCTCCTAGGGTGGCACTTGAAGTCCACTGAAGAGGGGTAAGCTTCACTCCTTGGGAAGCTCTTGTGCTGAACAACACTCTGTAACTTAGCTAAAAAGCCAAAGAAACAATGAAATTCTTCAAATGATCAAAAGCCCCAAATGCTGCTCACTTCATCTTATTTATGCTTGCTCCCTTGGGCCCCACATGGGTACCCATCAAATATTTCGAAGCCCACTTAGGAAATTTGAATTGCCTTCACGGGGTGTGTATTTTTGGGTGGGCGAGTGGCCCCTACAATCCACTAAAAACACATCGACTCCCTTTTCCTAAGTTTCCCAACATATTTGCCTAAAGCCAAAAATATCAAAATTGCGAAAATTAATTTTCTCCTCACCTTGGGAAAATTATTAGGAAGGGACATGACATTCTTGCCTTGGTGCAGCATGTAGAAGTTATTTAAAATGTTACGTTAGGTCAATGAGCTCTGAATTAGTTGTTAAAAATATGCAACTACGGTCAAATTCCACTCTGGACAACTTATTTGATGGAGATGACAATGGCATTGAATTCCTCTTTTTGAGAGGAACAAAATTGACCTAAAGATCACTCAAATCCGATAAGGGAAAGTTTACTTATGAAGGAAAGCCCAAATATGCACATTTGGTCAAGGTTGACCCTAAAGCAAATTGGTCACCCTTGAAAGGCTATAAATACAAGTGACCTCAAGCTCATTTGGACATCACCAAGCATCTTCTTCTCTTCTTCATTTGATTAACTAGCACAAGTTTGAGGCAGGGACGACAACAAAGGTCCAAAATTACAGGGTCTGAGGCTTGTCTTTGTTTTAGAGTTTTTGGGCTATAGTTGCAAGCACGTCACAAAGAAAAATCGTCCAGACTCCATAGTCACTGGTTTGCAGGCATTAAGGAAGCGACCAAAAACCTTTAGTCGCTCGCACAACCTCTTCATGCATGTGACCGGGAAGTTTGGCTCAGATTTCACCAACTACTGAAGTTGACCGCAAATGGGAAAAGTTGTCTCTGATATATTTTGATGCTAGAAACCTATTTCTGAATATTGTTGGGTTGTTTTGTTAGATGATATTGTATTAGGCTCATTGTACTCTTTGTTGAACATTTTATGACAATTTAATAGAAGAAAAATTTCAAAGTGTTTTCCACCTAGTGCGGTTTTTCCTTGGTCTTTGACCAAACCTGGTGTCTCTTGTTGATGTGTTGATTGTCTACTTTGTCATTGAATTTATTGTTCTATCTTCAATTAATGTTGATGAATGGAAAGACTAATTGTAATTGGAAAGGTTGCTAACTGAAGCATTGAATTGGGCTAAAGTAATTGATAAAACATAGAACAATCTAAAAAATTAACATGGGATCAAAGCTAAGGTGAAAAACAATGTGATTCTCACTTAGCAACATTGTTAAGGGGAAATATCAATTTAACCCAATTTTGGATAAATTTGCACTTGCACTTAGAAGATGTGGGTTTAGAGGTCCCACATGAATTTTTGGGTAAAGTGAAGCCCAAACATTAGAGGAAGGAAGAGAAAAATCAAGCTACTAGTGGTATGTGGGGGCCACCCATAGAGAATTGCAGCCCACAAAGGAAACGCGTACTCATTGGAGGGAGATTGGTGGGGGAAATTCGAATTTGAGCCGACATGCTCATTTTTGGAGGCTCTTTGACAAAAACAGGAAGAGGCAATCATTTTGGTCATTGATGATTATTTGAGAATTGTCTTAGACTAACACGCTTCAGCTGAAGCCAAGTCTACAAGTGTTGTTAAGCACAAGAAGTTTTTGAGCCGAAATTTCAACCCTTGCTTCGGTGGACATCGAGTGCCATCCCAAGGAGGGAGTCTCATCCTTTCTAGTTCGATCCAAGAGCAGCGAAGTGCGAGTTTGGGGAAGTTCCAGTAACAGCAGCGCAGACACTACGCAATCCTTGGAGGTGTCACATGTGGTGGTTTAGGAGAGAGGGGTGTTTGGGTTGAAACTTGGGGAGGAGTCCAGGGAGGAGTTTTATTTGCGATTGCAGTCATTTTGGGGGCTTTTAGCAACAGGATTATCAGGTGGGTCGAATTACCCAGCAACAGTACCATTGAGGGAAATTGGGCCGAAATTCCAAAGTCAGCAATCGACAAATTCCTTTGTGGGTTTTTGTGGGCATTTGGTGGACACCCTGAGATTAATTTCTCGGAATTTTCTGAACACCAAAGGAGGCCCTAGCAGCTATTCTTCACAACCAGCAGCTCATTTTCTAGGCATTTCAGCGCAAAGCCTAAGGGAGATCAACTAGTACGCTTAGGGGACTTCATATTCATCACTTGGGCTTAGCTAACTTGCCTTGGCAACCCCTGGTGCATACTTTCCAAGCACCCATTGTAACCTCATGTTTTATCAATAAAATGGCTCAGCAGCGCAGTTTTTGGCTCTATTTTGTGTTTTGATATTTGGACAAATTTTCTGTGTGTGTTTTGTCTATGCATGATTTATTTGTTATTGTAAATTTTCCTTGGGTATATTACAGTCGTATCATAGCTCATAGTCTTGGCTCAGCCTGTGGGGAGCAACATCAGTCTATGACACCAGAAGATCAACAAAACGTAACTTACATGAGGCAAAGGTACAAAAGTAAAGAGAGGCAGCTACAAATTACCCCAGATCCAGTGATTGTTGAGCCAGAGGTCGAAAGGCTAAGCATGGGGAATAACGAGGGAGACAAAAGGAGTAAAGAGGAGGAGTTTGCCCAACATCTTCTCAAGGCCATGCAGGATTTGTCTAAAGGCATTAAGGAGCTGAGGCAACAAAATTGCAGTAACAACAGGGGCAAAGGGATTCAAGGGGAATTCCAAACTGGTGAGGGCTCCGATACTTCACATCACCAAGGGGGACACCCCTCATTCCTTTAGATTCATTTTCCTCAACAAGTGGGGCATCTAGGGCTTCTTGTCATTTGGAGCTTCTAATCAATGCAAAGTAGATGAATATTAAGAGCGTTCAAGGATCAATGTCGGCATCAATGACAACACCATTAAACAAAAATGTAAGTTCCAAACTTGGATAAACAGTGATATGTAAAGCAAAAACAAATACAACACCAGAAATCTTAAACATTCAACAAATACTCATAAAAACTCTAGAAGTAAGAACCAACTGAGTCATTTTATTAATGAAATGGAGGAAGTACAATAATATGGAGAAATGCACCTAGGCTTGCGTCAAGGGCAAGATTGACAGGACCCGGGTGATAAAACAATAATCTCCTTTAATGCTCTGTGTTGTCCCCAGAAACTACATGACTAACTGGAAAGGAACTGCAAGAAACCTTGACTTGATGCTCAAAAAATGTTGAAACTTCATATTTGGGATCCTTGTAAAAACCCATAAAGTGTTTGACTAATATACAAGCCAAAGTCGAACCCATAAATTGATGCAAATTCCCTAGCTACTGGCAATTCACCCTGTTATAAGAATGAGGATTTCGTACTTGAATATCACCCAGAAAATTTTAACTACAAACGCCTCTCCCAAAACCTAGAAAAACCCAAAAATGGTTTAGCCGAATTTTGTCCTTCCAAGGTCAACTGCCAAAGGCCTACGCCCTCCAAAACTACTAAAGCGCACTGTTTGCCAATACACCAACAAAATCCTCCTCAAACACTCTGGAAAAGTAGCAATCACCTCCACTAATGCTTTGCTTATCTCTCCCAACAAGGATCAACCTCAATGGCTAAGTCTCCACCTCCCAAGTGTGCACAAAATGTTGCCTCTGCGCTGGCCCAAGAATTGCAAAAGTCACATTGAATGAGAGCACTCTCCTCTAGCTCCAAAAACTCTCCAAAATGGCGACAAAACTCCTATGCCTCCTCTCCGAAAATTCTCTTGACCAAAACTCCTCCACAAGATGCCACACACAAACTCGATCTCCCTTCACTGCGCCTCCAGAAAGACTCAACACCTGGAGATGGATGCAACTGCTGGAAACCACAATGAAATCCTCCTCCTAAAGAATGAAGATAAACCTCTCTAGGGTGGCACTTGAAGTCCCCCGAAGAAAGGGTGATCTCTTCGCTTGAGGAACTCTTGTTAAACAGTAAGTGACTCAGCTAAGTAGCTCGAGCAACCAAAGAGAAGTTCGATATGCCAAAGATGAATGAAATGAGGAGAGATGCCTTCCTTATATAGATTTCATGGGGCACCTTTCCCTCCAATTTTACCTCCATCATGGGCCCTCACTTAACCACCTCCATGCAAATTGAACTGAGTGTGTATTTCCCTAGTATATCTTCTCCTAAGTCTAATCTCCTAATAAAAATCGAATGGGCCCCACTGTCTCCAAAATTGGCTCCAAAATGCAATAATTAGTCTTGTTCCAAATTAATTTAGAAAGGGACATGATAAAAAATCAATTTAATAAAAGAATGTTCACTTAATTAATTAATAAAGTGAACTTCTGAAAAAATATAGGATGCTTTTAATGATGATTTCCATAAGTAGACAACCTCGTCAAAATACTATTTGAGCTACAAACACTAACAAGAACTTGACCTATATCCTATGCAATTCTCAACCAATGCCAAAACAAAACTTGCAAACTAGACAAATATTAAGAGCGTTCAAGGATCAACATTGGCATCAATCACAACACCATTCAACAAAATTCCCTTTAATAAAAAATGTTCATTTAGTTAATTAATTAATTAATGAAGTGAACTTCTAAAAAAACATAGAATACATTTAATGATGATTTCCATAAGTAGAAACCCTCGTTGAAATACCTATCTGAGCTACAAACACTAACAAGAGCTTGACCTATATCCTATGCAATTCTCAACCAATGCCAAAATAAAACCTGCAAAGGTGTTGAACCCTCAAGACAATGCAACACCCATTTTTTAGAAGAGTCATGCTACAATGTGATGCTTTTCTGATATACCAGGTGTTGATTTGAAGTAGCATCGGATGTGCTCTAGCCATGAAAATTGGTGGAGAGGCTAAAGCACATGAGATCTCCAAAAACCAGAAATGGCTTGGTCAGATTCTAACGGTTTTGGGAGATATTAAAATAATTAATATTTTTAATGGAGCTCCTAAGTCTAAACTTTGGAAAAATAAAATATTCATGTGTATTAATATAAAACTAGGTTAAAAGGTTCCAAAAGTCATGGATCAAGCGAACTCTAATCTTAGCCATTGATTAGAGATTTAATCTCGGTTGTTGATGGACCAACGAGAAAAGCATAAGAGGAGGCTTGAGGGTCAGTTGAAGAACACACCAGAGTGATTAGTCATTCATTTTGCTAGAACAGAGTTGCTAGGCAAAGTTGAATCAATGATCAGCAGCGAGGGGCAGTGAGTACGAGGCAGAGAGGCAGGGACAATACTAGGAGACTAGCATAGAAGCGGAGAGAGCGAGAGCAACAATCAGTCCAGGCTATGCAAAGGCAACACAAAGCCCAGAGAGACTGCGTCATCCTCCCAGAGGGTAGAGGGAGTGACGCAGAGGCTCCCAGAGGCTACGCAGTGCCTCAGAAGGCTGACGCAGAGGGTCCTGGGGTTGACACAGGTCAGCAGGAGGCTAAAGCAGTGGCCAAAAGGGCTAGTGCTGACCTTCAGTTATTCCGGAGAGGGTTTTGTGGGATAGGTTTTTTGAATACTCGTTTTTGAATATAGAGGTATTGTTGCTGTGTATTATTTTTCTATCGGGTGAGCCGGTTAGGCACCCTGTTGTACTCAGAAGACTGCTTAATAATATAACCCTCAGAATCGCTACACCAGTTTTCCCACATTGGGTTTTTCCGGCGACATTGGTCCAAAAATAACGATGTCACTTGTGTGCTTGTTTACTTTTAGTTGATGATTTGTAGATGTTGATACTGTACTTGTGTTATTTTCAGTATTTACATGTTAAATCACTTGTTAAGTAATTAAACAAATAGGAGAAATAAACTAGATAGTAAAGGGAGAATTTCTAACGGGTTCGACTTAGAAATTCCAACATGGTATCAAAGCGTGGTTGCAGATCACAGGAAAACTGAAGGCATCAACCGCGCAGAGCATTTGGGGCAGATTCTACTGTCCCGAGTGACAGAGTTGAACCTTGCGGAAGGCGACAAAGGAAGGAGTGACGTAGAGGGACTGTGTCATTATTCTGGGCTAAAGAAAGGCAGCACAAAGGCTAAGGGAGGTAGAATCAGGCTCACATAGAGCCACGCAGAGGCTAGGAGGGCTGACGCAGTTGGCTGGGGTAGCTGATTTGTCAGTGCCCATATTGCCTAGATCCAAGTGGCTCAATCCTTCAGTTGTTGGGGTATAGGAGGTTGTGGGTAATTTGCAGAGCGAAGCTGGTGGGGTACTGTGGTCAGAACAGTACCTAATAGGGCAAGACCAAGGTGGAGGGAGTCGCTACCGAGGTAGATTTCTAGCCAAGGAATCCGGATCAATGGTGCAGTTGCACAGACAATTGAGTGGAACAACTCGACGTTGGCAAAGGGATTTCCAGAAGGGAAATCGAGACTCAGAGGGAGTCGAACCGAGAACTTCTAGAGGGGAAGTTGAGAGACTCCACAGGAGTCGAACAAAGGAATTCTAGGAGGGAAGCAGAGAGACTCGGAGGAGTCAAAAGAAGAGCAACGAGATGGCCGTGAATGGGCTAAGAGATTAGGATAGACTGGACAAAGCATCCAACTTTGGGGTCTGGAAGGCCAGGATCTTGTCCATTCTAGACAGACATCGCCTCAAGGGCTTCGTCACAAGAGTGGTAGCGATCCCAGTTGACTCGGTAGCTAATGAAAGGTACAAGGAGGCAATGGCGAAGGCCAAGTGCATCATCCTTGATGGTGTCAAGGATCATGTGGTACCACATATTGCCTAGAAGGAAATGGCAAAGGAGATGTGGGATGCCTTAAAGACATTGTATCAACATACTTCCGTGCAGAGAAAGATGCTCCTGGAGAATTAGCTAAGGGCATAACAGATGTTGAAGGGAGAGCAGATAGATGTCTTCCTCGGTCGCTTGAAGGAGATCCATGACCAGCTAACTTCCATAGGGGCCATGCTAGATGAGGAATTGATGGTGAGGACCGCACTAAATGCAGTTTTTGAGGATTGGGAGGTATTTGTCTAGAGCATACTGGGTAGGACTAGTCTTCCAGATTGGGAAGAACTGTGGGCGACTCTTCATCAAGAAGAGATCAGACGGTTGACCAAGGCGGGGAGTAGCGGGAAAGGGGTCAAAATCAAGGAGGAAGAAGAGGATGTGGCTCTAGCATCTGCGAGAAAGCAAGAGAAGAGGAAGAAGAACCTCTCCAAGTTCAAGTGCTTGCATTGTGGGGAACTGGGTCATTTTGCGAACTGGTGTCCTAGGAAGAAGAGCAAGGGAGAGGCTTTAGACTCGAAGGCAACGCCTACAAAGGCGGAGAAAGAAGTCGAGGAGGAAGATGATTGTGCCATGAGTGCTGAAGTGCCACTTGAGAAGAAGTGGAGAGACATCGAGCTATAGTCAGGAGGACTACAAGCAATAAGGGGCAGGATCCTTGAGGTACCCAACCTCTTGGATTATACCTTGCTACGGGAGCCCCGAAGAGCAGTAGCAAGACTAGCGGATGTCAATAGAGACAAATGCAGATGAAGCGACAGAGAGTGCTACAGTGGAGGATTCTCGGGGCAGCGCGAGTCTAGCCGGCTGCAATAGTGCGAGAGGCACGAGAGTGTTGCACCAGTGCAAGATGGCACAAAGAGGTGTGCAACGGTGCAAGATGTAGGGAGTTGTTGCAACAACGGAGAGGTTAGTAGAGGGAGCACTTGTTAGCAGCAGAGGGAGCTTCAGCATCGGGAGTGTTTCTATCCTGACAGGGATGTCAAAGTTGGGTGGATCAATTAGTTACTTCTCAATAACTGAGTTTCAGTATGCAGTAGCACAATGCAGCATGATAGGAGGGTGATGCAGTGCTGGGAGAATGGACCAGCCGCAGCACAGATGCAGAGGGAGTTGTCGTACGGATGCAACAGTGGCAGTGGCAAGGCCATGGGAAATAATACAAGATGCAACAATGCAGAGGATGTTGTGCGGGGAGGCCTAGCATTAGCATAGGGACCGATGCTGGATAATGAGGGTGATGCTCAGTGTGGAGTATCACTAGAGCACAATACTCACTAAGAGGGAATGTTGATTTGAGGTAGCATTGGATATGCTCTAACCATGAAAATTGGTGGAGAAGCTAAAGCACATGAGATCTCCAAGACCCAGAAATGGTTTGGGCAGATTCTAACTAGTTTGGGAGATATTAAAATAATTAATATTTTTAATGGAGTTCCTAAGTCTAAAACTTAGGAAAAATAAAATATTAATGGGTATTAATATAAAACTGGGTTAGAAGGTTCCAAAAGTCATGGATTAAGCCAAATCTAATCTTAGTCGTTGATTAGAGATTTAATCTCGGCCATTGATGGATCAATGAGAAAAGTATAAGAGGAGGCTTGAGGCTCAGTTGAAGAACACACCAGAGTGATCAGTCATTCAGTTTGCTAAAGAGAGGTTGCTAGGCAGAGTTGAATCAGTGATCAACAGTAAGGGGCAATGAGTACGAAGCAGAGAAGCAGGGACAATACTGGGAGACCAACACAAAAGCGAAGAGAGCGAGAGCATCAATCAGTCCAGGCTATGCAGAGCCCAGCAGAGGCAGCACAGAGCTCAAAGAGACTGCATCATCCACATAGAGGGCAGGGGGAGTGATGCAGAGGCTCCCAAAGGCTGCGCAGTGCCTCAAAAGGCTGACGCAGAGGGTCCTGGGGCTGACACAAGTCAGCAGGACGCTGACGCAATGGCTAGAAGGGCCAACACTGAGCTTTAGTTGTGCTAAAGAGGGTTTCGTGGGGCAAGTTTTCTGAATACCCATTTCCGAATATAGATGTATTTTTGTTGTGTATTATTTCTCTTGTTGGAATTTCTAAGTCTAACACGTTAGAAACCCTTCGTGCACTTTACTGATTTATTCCTACCTACTTGTTCTGTTACTTAACAAGTTATTTATCGTGTAAATACTGGAAATAAATACAAGTACATGCTCAACACATTATAGATCATCAATTGAAGGAAATAGAAACAAGCACACAAGTGACACCATTGTTTTTGGACTAATGTCCCCAGAAAAACCCAATGCAGGAAAACTGGTGCAGCTATTTGAGGGTCTGATTTATTAAGCAGTTTCAGAATACAATCTGGGTGCCAAATCTGGCTCACCCAACAGGGAAAAAATCTCGGCAGTAGCACCTCTCTACTCAGAAGCAGATATTCCAGCTGAAACCCCGAATAAACACTCCGGCAGCTCCACAGCTCCAATCTGCCCCATGAAACCCCAACGTCAGCCTCTCCCTGGCCCAGCGTTAGCCCAACCTCTCTTTAGCTTGCCCTGCGTCAGCCTCTAGAGGCACTGCGTCAGCTCTCTGGCCCTCTGTGTCACCCACGTTGGCCCTCTGAGGCACTGCGCAAATCCCGGCTACCTCTGCATGAACCCTTGGTTGCTTCTGCATCCCTCTCTCCGGCTACTATGTTGATCCTTCCGGTGCTATCTCTGCCTCTGCTTCTGTACTCACTGCCCCTCAACTACAACTCTAATCACTCTCTCAACTTTCTCAGCAAACCCAGCGCCAGAAAGTCGAAATCTTGATCTCTTGGTGTGTTTTCCAAGTGACCCTTAAGCCTCCTCTTATACTTTTCTCGTTGACAAATCACCTCTTATACTTTTCTCGTTGACAAATCAACGGCCAAGATTAGGTCCCTAATCAATGGCTAAGATTAGATCTGGCTCGATCCATCACTATTGGACCATTCTAACACAGGTTTATATTAATTCACATTAATATTTTAAGTTCCCTAAGTTTAGACTTAGGGACTCCATTAAAAATATTAATTATTTTAATATCTCCCAAACTGTTTAGAATATGTCCAAACCCTTTATGGGTATTGGAGATCTCATGTGCTTTAGCCTCTCCACCAATTTTCGTGGCTAGAGCACATCCGATGCTACCCCGAATCAGCATCTCTATCGGGCGAGCCGGATAGGCACCCTGTTGTACTCAGAAAACTGCTTAATAATATAACGCTCAGAATAGCTGCACCAATTTTCCCGCATTGGGTTTTTCTGGAGACATTGGTCCAAAAATAACGGTGTCACTTGTGTGTTTGTTTTCTTTCAGTTGATGATCTGTAGATGTTGATGCTATACTTGTGTTTATTTTCAGTATTTACATGGTAAATAACTTGTTAAGTAATTAAACAAGTAGGGGAAATAGACTAGATAGTATAGGAAGAATTTCTAACGGGTTAGACTTAGAAATTCCAACACCAGGGATTCTCTCTACTAATTTAAACCGTTTAACAGCTACCTACAATAACTACAAGTAGTAAGATCTCTTATGCACTTAATATAGCAATCATGACAATTTAGTTTAGAAAACTAGTTCATATGCCAGAGTTCAGAAATCCAGTATATTTCTCTGAATCTCTCATCAATCAGTTCAATAACTGTTTTTCCAAACTCTGCACAATACAATACAAATATAGGATGAGATAGTTTGGCACAGTCATTTTAAGGGATTTTCATTTCAGATTACACTCATGCCTGACATTATGCCGGCCTTTGTCTTGATACAATGTCACATATATATTAGCAAGTATCCTGTTTTGTTTGGCAGACAGTCATTTTAAGGGATTTTCATTTCAGATTACATTCATGCCTGACATTATGTCGGCCTTTGTCTTGATACAATGTCACATATATATTAGCAAGTATCCTGTTTTGTTTGAAATAGTTTTCATCTAAAACAACCACCCAAAACATCTGAAAAACATCAAAACCAACCCTTCAACTATGGAAAATGCATATGTTAGGTGTGTCTAATGTCATTATATCTCTCAAAGTATAAAACCAAAAACAGTGCAAAACAACCTTACCTTTGTAATTACTGTTCCGCGTCTCAAAATGGCCATCATGTGCAGCAAAATGGCTGTTCACAAAGCAAAGGCCTGTGTCCCAGAACTGTCAAACAACTATATTAATTCTTGAGTTGAAAATATTAGTCAACATAATATTTGAAATTTTCATTAATTCCAGTCAAACTAACGCATACCTTAAAAGAAATGCAAACACCTCCTTTATTTGGTATAACATGTCCAACACCTGTGGCTTCAGTTCCACTGTGAACATGGGACACTGCTTTCTGTCAACAAGAATTATCATTGTTTAGTTTAGGTAAGAACTCCAAAGTAGACTTAAATTAAACTCCCAAAGCTCCGACAGTACCTCTGCATCATCCCGTACAAAAACCACTAGGCGCATCTGCCCTATTGAAGTGGCATGGACTACCCTGTATCGACCACCAACATGATTCCTGTGCAACACTGCTGCTTTAGTTCACATAATCTTTACTAGGCTCCCTCCAATTATAATAAATACTTAGTACAATACCTATAAAATGGTGAACAAACCATATAAGAAAAAGCTTCTTAAGCTACATACTTGCAGGTTTCCAACCAGTCTTTTCCACAGTCAGTATATGGCGATCTTGGTGGATAATCGCACTCCTATTGGAGTTGATAAACAAATCAATCAAGATCAAAAACATTCAACAGTCAGTACAGTTTTTGGTTAGTTATTGCAAAATTGACACAAAGTATGAGTTGCTGTAAAATTACTGAAATCATATAGCAGAATGTATTAGGTTTAACAAAACTTCAAGTTTCACTACTAAAGAAATATCCTAATTGTCTCCGTGGGATACAACTTTGGCACATTAAGATTTCAAAAGAAAACATGCCCCAAGATGTAAACAGGTAAATCTTTAAAAATGTATATTTATAGGAAACATGTATATAAATCTGAAATTCACAAATAATTTAAGAGCATTCCATGTAGGAAGATAATAATAAGTCAAACTGTCTGATGGTTGGTCATTGATCATGTGGGAAAAGAAAATACAACTGTTTCTTCCACTTGTCCAATTTGTCATCACTGTACATTACATAAAAGATCAGCCGCCGCAAGGAGCATTTGCCAGAGCACTGTTGGAGAATGTAACTAAATTTGGTCTTCATAATGACTTTTGTAATCATGACATTGTATATTTTTGTTAAAAAAAAGGAAAAGAATTGTTGGTTTTTAGCATGGGTTTCATGCTCAAGTTGATTTGTCTAGGTCAAGCATGTTCTTCATGCTTCTAGGGCTTATTGAATCAAACAAAAATATTTGTAACGTATTATAGTCCCATTTGTACTCTTTGTAACAAAAGATAATTTTTGTTTTTAAGTAAGAAGAGTCATTTTATCCTCCAAGATCAAGTCAGCCCTGCCAGAAAAAGCTGGCCTAGGAAAGGCCTATTCGACCCCTTGAGAAGGGTATATATAGAAGAGACTTCGAGTCATTTGGGGAGATCATCAACAAGTTCAATCTACACCAAGACAAGAAGAGATTCAAGAGCAAAAGACAAGAAGAATAGAAGACAAAATCAAAGGAAGAAGACTTGAAAATCTGACCCTTTTGGCTCACACATACAAAAAACTAAGGTTTCTATGCGAGTTGCAAGGCCAAGAATTGTAGGTCCGAATTGCACACCTGAAGTAGAGGGTCGAAACTTTGACTAAAGCAAAATTTGAAAGTTTGACTTTCATTGACTTTGGTGAGCTTTGACTTGTTTGGAAGAGGTTTTGTTGGAGGGCTGACTTGGTGTTTGTAGGAAATTTTGGTCTTGGTCTTTGGGTCTTGGATGGTCTCACTTTGACTTCATTACATAAGAAGAGAAGAATTATTTTTGGGATTTCACCTTGGAGGGGTTTTGTGCTATATCTTGTGTTCATTGTCTTTTATGATCTTCATGATTTAATGATCTTGATAACTGTTTGATGAAAATAATTTAATAAAGAACAATAAGAAACCAACATAAGTTCACAAGCAGTTATCAAGGTAGGGAGAATTGTTTTAATTGCTGCCCTATTGAATTCTCCAACATGGTATCAGAGCTAAGGTGAAGAGAAGGCAACTTGAAGATCATTCTTGTTTGCATAAGTGGAGATTGCTTATCAAAGGAAATCATTTGCTAAGGACACAAGAAAGGGCATAAGGAAGAGGATCTATTGACCTAGAACAAAAGGATACCACATCAAAGCTCTCATTGAAGACCTCATTATCTTAAGGAAAGACATCTATCCCTCTCTTGAAGATTCTTCGCTATTGAAGACATTTTTTGAAAGTTCTTGTGTAATATCCCTTTCCCGAGATATCCCTCAAACCCAAGCAAACTCCAACCAAATACGTACAAATGATATAGTAACCGGGAAGCTTAAAGTGATAAAAATAACAGTGGTGCAACATATAATAATGTAAACATGAAGTATAAGCAGATACTCAAGAAATGCAGAGAGAATGCTAAGCCATTTTATTACACTGAGTAATGGAATGAGTACAGGAGGTGATCAGAAGGATGGAACCTCGAATTGCACAAAGCAAGTGAAGAAATACACTCAGAATAGTAAAGGAATGGCCTCTCTCTGAACTACATCCAAGCTGCCGGAGCACACTCGTGCTACTGCTACTGTAGGAAATCAAATGAGGATTTGGGGCTATTCCCCTCCTTAGAAAACGCTGAAACTCTGGAATCAGCCTCTACTCAAGAAACCCAGAAAAACCCAGAAAGCTTTTCTGAAATAGCCGACCCCGGAAAATCACCCCCTTGAGGATCTATGTTGTCCCTCAAGGCTTTGCGCTACCACTGAGCAGAATCCTCCAAAACTCTGCCCAAAACTTTGCCAAAATCCTCCAATATGCAAGGGGTGATCCCTTGCTCAATCTCCCAGCTCAAATCCTCCACAAATCCCCCAATCCAGAACTCCCACCAAAAGAACTGCGTCCCCCTCTCTCAAGATTGCGCAGTCCCCAAATGCTCAGCTCCTCCTCAATGCCAATGATCAATCCTATAGCAAAAGACTGCTAAAAACTACCTTGCGCGAGTAGGCACTCGAAGTCCCCTAGGGCTAAGGGTGAGATCTCCAAACGAAGACACTCAATGCACTAAACAGTGCTGCAAACAGGCTAAACAGCCAGCATGCTCCAAGTCGAAGTGACTAGCTCAAATGCACATAATCGAATGCCAAAATGAGAAGGCTCCTCTCTCCTTTATAGCGTTGGCCCTTCTCAACCCTAAGGCCCACCTCCTCCAACGTAGCCTTTCTCTTGCCACGTGTTCTTCTCCATCTGCGCAATCCCTCCAAGTGTCTACGTGGGCCCCTCCTCTACGTGGTCCTTTGGCCCCCTTGGCTCCCCTTTAAGTTACAACATTATGCTACTAGGGAGTGACTTTATTCTAAAAATGAGTTATGTCCCCCTTTCTTCACCTTTTTATTCATAAATAACTATAGAAGACAAAATTGAGCAAAAATCGAATATTCCAATTAGCCATGGCTAATTAGGAATATTACAGTCTCCCCTGGCAAAATGTTGCTTGTCCTCAAGCAACTGAAGTGATGGTTGTTGCGAAATTTTCTCTCTCCCAAGTGGCATCCTCATCCAGTAAATTCTTCCACCTCACCAAGAATTCCCAGACCGTCCTACTCCGTAGCTGCCCCTCCCTTGTATCAATAATAGCCTCTGGTTGCAACACCAAATGCCTCTCATCATCCATGGGTGGTAGCTCATCTGTCACTGTCACATGCTGTCCCAATGCCTTCATCAGGCATGATACATGAAAGACATTATGAATCTTGCTGCCTTGGGGCAGCGCCAACTCATACACAACTTGTCCAATCCTGCGTATCACCCTGTATGGCCCATAAAAGCGTGGCTTGAGCTTCTCAGCCCCTTTCTGCTTCAGTGACGACTGTCGGTATGGTTGTAATCGTAGGTAGACCAAGTCCCCTATCTCAAACTGTCTCTCCACCCGACCCCTATCAGCATACAACTTCTACTGGTTCTACGCTATAGCCATATTATCCTTAAGAGCTCAGAGAATATCTTGACTCTCTTGGATCCAAATCTTGGGTCTCGGGGCCTTGCTAGCACCAAACATCACGTCAGCAAAAGATAAAGGATGATATCCATACAAGGCATAGAATGGTGACATACCGATGGACATGTGATGTGTAGTGTTGTAGCGGTACTCCCCCAGATGCAGCCACTTCAGCCATGCTCTCTACTGCCCACTGACATAGTTACGCAAGTAGCCCTCCAGCCAGTTGTTAACTATCTCTGTTTGCCCGTCTGTCTGTGGGTGATAACTAGTACTCAGTGTCAACTCCGTCCCCACTAGCCGAAAAAGCTCTTGCCAAAACCCGTCCATGAAACGGCTGTCCCTGTCACTGGTGATGGTCTTAGGGAGACCATGTAGCCTGAAGACCTCTCTGAAGAATAGCTCAGCTACCTACGTTGCTATGTAGTGTGCAGATATGGCAAAAAAATGTGCATACTTTGTCAGTTGATCAATGATGACAAAGATGCAATCCTTGCCCTGTACCATGGGCAACCCTGTGATGAAGTCCATCGAAATACACTCTCATTTCCCCTCCGGAATGGGAAGAGGCTGCAATAATCCTGCGGGATGGCTCATCTCCCCCTTGTTCTGCTAGCAAACATCGCAATCTCGGACATGCTGGAGTACGTCCTCCTTGAGGCCCTTCCATGAGAACCTCTCTCTAATGGCCCTGTAGGTTTTGGTAAACCCCTGATGGCCGGCCAATGGTGAATCATATGATGCCTAAAGTATCTTCTTCTTGAGCTGAGCTCCCTCAGTCAAGAAGATCCGGTCCCTGAAGTAGATGATCTCATCGACCACCCTATCCCTGTCATCCGTCACTTGCCCATCTAGAACCTCACATGCAAATCTGTCTTTGGAGTACTCTACTAAGAGTTGAGCCCTCCAGTTTGTGTCCAAGCTCATAAGAGACAACGTGGCTGGTCTACATGAAAGGGCATCTGCTACCACATTGTTCTTACCCTTGACATACTCAATGTCAAAGTCATATGCTTGGATCTTACTGATCCACTTCTGCTGCCTCTCCTATAACTGCTTCTACTCCAAAAAGAACCTGAGGCTGTTGTGATCAGTCCTCACCTTGAACCAGTTACCCACTAAATACTACCGGAACTTGGCCAATGCATGCATGATGGCCAACATCTCCTTGTTGTATATAGAATACAACCTCTCGTGCGGAAGGAGCTTCCGGCTCTCAAAGGCTATAAGGTGAACCCCTTGCATCAACATTGCATCGATCCCCTCTCCCGATGCATCACACTCCAAAACAAATGGTTGCATAAAATCTGGCAATGCAAGCACTGGACAGCTGCTCATAACCTCCTTGAGCCTGTCAAAGGCTCGCTGTGTTGTATCCGACTAACTGAATGCCCCCTTTCTCGTCAAATCTGTCAAGGGCGCAACAAGCTGTGAGAAACTCTTGACGAACTTTCGGTAGTAAGTACAAATGCCAATGAATCTTCAAAGTTTTGTCACGTTCCTCGGCTCTGGCCAATCCCTGATGGCCCTGATCTTCTTCTCGTGGACCCTCACTCCGTCCACCCTTATCATGTGTCCCAAGTATAACATCTCCGTCAACCCAAACTCACACTTGGAGAGTTTGGCATAAAATTGTTGCTCCTCCAAGATGCGCAATACTATCTCAATGTGCTAGAGATGCTCCTCCCAAGTCCTGCTGTAAATGAGGATATCATCAAAGAACACCAACACAAACTTCCTTAAGTGACTGCGGAAGATGTGATTCATGCAAGACTAGAATGTAGCTGGGGCGTTGGTTAGCTCGCAGGGCATCACCAAAAACTCAAAGTACCCATAGTGACACCTGAAGGCGGTCTTGGGAATGTCATGTTCCCTCACGCGAATCTGATGGTACCCAGATCTCAAATCAATTTTGAGAAGAACCGTGCTTCTCTCAACTCATCCATCAACTTATCGATCCTGGTATGGGGTACCTGTTCTTCAGTGTCTTCTTGTTCAGGGTCGTGTAGTCAATGCACATCCTCAATGTGTCGTCCTTCTTCTTCACCAACACCACCGAAGAAGCAAAAGGACTTGTGCTCGGCCGAATGTGCCCAAGAGCCAGCAACTCCTGAATGGCCCGCTCAATCTCATCCCTATAGGCCTTGGGATGCTTATAGGGGGTACTAATCACTGCCTGTATGCCTTGCTCAAGCTCAATGGTGTGCTCAAACCTTCGGTCTGGTGGCTGTCCTGGCGAAATCTCCCCAAATACTGTGGCATACCAATCAAGGATGGACTGTATCTCTGGGTGCATTGTCTGCCTTGTAGTCCTTGCCTCTGATGCATGCAGCTCCACTGCCCAATCTATGTCTCCCTTCCGGAAGACTGTCTCCATTCGATGAGCCGAAACAGTCTAAGGCAGATATGAATGTTGTCCCCGTACCTTCTCATGCCTCCCTGTCTTCTCATCATCCCACTCCATCTCTAGGGCCTTCCAATTTGTCGTGACCTTCCCTACAGTGATAAGTCACTGAACACCCAATACTACGTTGGTGTCCGGAATATTGACCACGAAAAAGTGGTCAGTCAGTGTGTAGGTGCCCATCGTCACTAATAACTCTGGGACATAACAAGCACACACCATGATATGATCTCCTGGGACCAAAACTGAAAATCCATCGAAGCTCTTTGTTTGTATACCTCTCCGCTCAGCCATCTATGCATCGATGAAGTTGTGGGTTGCCCCATTGTCGACCAAAACTGATATTCGTTGGCCGCGTATAGTCCCCCGTACGCGCAATGTCAAACACTTGGGAACTCCTTGCAATGCTGCAAGGGCTCCTCCGGTAGGTGCAAAAGCTGCACCACCTGCTGCTGGTGGTGGAGGCGGCAAGGGACCCTGCACGGCATGACTATCTCCTGCCTCCACATCATCCTCCTCATCTTCTTCCCCGCTGCTATCGGAGAAGACCTCAATAAAATGTGCTTTGCCAGCAGCACATCTATGTCCTGGTATCAACGACTCTTGACAAGTAAAGCACAACTGCTTCTTCTTCAACTCCTTCCTGGCGTCATCATCAATCTGTGCTTGTCCTGGATTCCCCTTTGGAGGCAGAATCCTCACGTCTTTCCCCTTATGCTGGAAAGCCTGTCTCTGGGGGTAAGGTGTCCGGGTCCTAGGTAAGGCATCCCGTAAATCTCGGGTCCTGCTGATAGCATCCTAGAGTGTGGCTGGTCTAATGGACCTAACTAGACCCCGAAGTGGCTCTGCTAACCCCTCAACAAACATGTAGATCCTCCGTGCCGTGGATAGATCTGGTACCATCACTGAAATCCTCAAGAAATCTGCAATGTAGGTCTCTAGGCTCCCTGTCTGTTTGAGCCTCGTCAGCTCAACAAATTGTTGTTCTGGATCCCTCTGGTCAAACCTCTCCATCAATCTCTTGGTGAACTCGACATATGTTGTCACTGTGGAATGTCTGAGTGTAACCATCCCATGGAACCACCAATCCTGGGCCTCACCATCCAAATGTAATGTCACCACCTTGATGGCCTCTGCCTCCGACATCTAGTTAAGCTGGAAATAGATGTCCAGCTTCTCCACCCAAGACCTTGCCGAACTGCTTGATGAACCATCAAACGTAGGCAAGTGGAATCTACTAGCTGTGCGGTGGGTGTCTCCATCGTGATAATGCCGGTGTCCTCTGTGATGGTCGCGAGGTCTACTATCCCGCTGGCGCTGAACAAAGTCTTTGAATGACAGAGCATCCCTGAACTCTTGCCCATAGGCCTGGTACTCTGCAAAATAATCGCCCATATGACCAGGCTCTGCCTCTTCCTGGGCTCCAGCCCCCGTGTTTGCTCCTAGGAAAGTGGGCATGGTAGAGCGTGTAGGGGCATGTGAGGTCATCTGCTGAGTAGTATCATGCTGAGTGGCACCCTGCTTTGGAAAATGGTGGGATGTACTTGATCCCTCACCAACCTAGAAAACCAGTGCGTTCTCACGCTGTCTAACCTCCACTGCTATGAATCTCTGCCCCGTCACCTCGATTTGCCTCGACAGATCCTGCACTGATTTGAGGAGCATGTTCGCAAATCTCTTCCCGTCTTTATCTGCCATCGGATCCTCCTGTTCTGCGTCCACCCCAGGCTCCTTCTGTTCTGCGTCCACCCCAGGGTCCTTCTGTTCTGCGTCCACCCCACGCTCCTCCTGTTCTGCGTCCACCACACGAACACAGTCTCCCTCTCTGTAAGTGTTCTCCAACCTACGCCCAGTGTCTTTGTATCTCCTACCTCTGTAATAGATGTAGGGCTTTTCCCCCGCTGTCATAGATTGCTAGCTCCACAAGTTGAGCTAGATCTATGCTCTGATAACACTGTAATATCCCTTTCCCGGGATATCCCTCAAACCCAAGCAAACTCCAACCAAATGCGTACAAATGATATAGTAACCGGGAAGCTTAAAGTGATAAAAATAACAGTAGTGCAACATATAATAATGTAAACATGAAGTATAAGCAGATATTCAAAAAGTGCAGAGAGAAATGCTAAGCCATTTTATTATACTGAGTAACGGAATGAGTACAGGAGGTGATCAGAAGGATGGCACCTTGGCTTGCACAAGGCAAGTGAAGAAATACACTCAGAATAGTAAAGGAATGGCCTCTCTCTGAACTACATCCAAGCTGCCAAAGAACTGCCATGCTGCTGCTACTGCTGGAAATCAAATGAAGATTTGGGGTTGTTCCCCTCAGAAAATGCCGAAACTCTGGAATCAACCTCTACTCAAGAAACACAGAAAACCCAAAAAGCTTTTTTGAAATAGCCGACCCCCGAAAATCACCCCCTTGAGGATCTACACTGTCCCTCAAGGCTCTGCACTGCCACTGAGCAAAATCCTCCAAAACTATGCCTGAAACTCTGCCAAAATCCTCCAATATGCAAGGGGTGATCCCTTGCTCAATCTCCCAGTTCAAATCCTCCATAAATCCCCCAATTTGGAACTCCCACCAAAAGAACTGCGTCCCTCTCTCTCAAGACTGCGCAGTCCCCAAATGCTCAGCTCCTCCTCAACGCCAACGATCAATCCTACTACAAAAGACTACTGAAAACTACCTTGCCCGAGTAGGCACTCGAAGTCCCTCGGGGCTAAGGGTGAGATCTCCGAACGGAGACACTGAATGCACTAAACAGTGCTGTAGACAGGCTAAACAGCCAGCATGCTCCTAGTCAAAATGACTAGCTCAAATGCACATAATCGAATGCCAAAATGAGAAGGCTCCTCTCTCCTTTATAGCGTTGGCCCTTCTCAACCCTAAGGCCCACCTCCTCCAATGTAGCCTTTCTCTTGCCACGTGTTCTTCTCCATCTGCGGAGTCCTTCCAAGTGTCTATGTGGGCCCCTCCTCTACGTGGTCCTTTGGTCCCCTTGGCTCCCCTTTAAGTTACAACGTTGTACTACTAGAGAGTGACTTTATTCTAAAAGTGAGTTATGTCCCCCTTTCCTCACCTTTTTATTCATAAATAACTATAGAAGGCAAAATTGAGCAAAAATCGAATATTCCAATTAGCCATGGCTAATTAGGAATATTACATCTTGAAAGCTTCAAGATAGTTGAAGGCATCATCTAGAAGGACACCCAAGTAAGTACTATATTATCTTCCATGTCTCAATCTACAAATGAAATGACTTCATTCTACAAGGAAAGCAAGAAGCTCAATGGGTCAGCGAACTTTCTAGCATGGAAGAAGAGGATTGATTTGGTGCTCATAGAAAATGAAGTCATGGACTATGTTCTTGGCAATATTACTGAACTAGAAAAAGAGAAGACTCAAGAATTAGCAAAGTACAAGAAAGGAGAAGTGAGGGCACAAACGATTCTTATTGCATCATGTTCCTTTTTGTAGTTTCCCTTATGGCATGGTCAAGATGGACTTTGTTAATTTGGGGTAGCATCGGATGTGCTCTAGCCACGAAATTTGGTGGAGAGTTTGGGGCACATGAGATCTCCAATACCCAAAAAGGTTTTGGATAGATTCTAAACAGATAAGGAAATATTAAAATAATTAATATTTTTAATGGAGTCCCTAAGTCTAAACTTAGGGAGAATAAAATATTAATGTGTATTAATATGAATCTATGTTAGAATGGTCCAAAAGACATGGATCAAGCCAGATCTAATCTTAGTTGTTGAATAGGGACTTAATCTCGGCCATTGAGATGTCAACAGGAAAAGTATAAGAGGAAGCTTGAAGGTCACTTGGACAAGTACACCAGAGTGATCAATGATTCTATTCTCCAGAGCGGGGTTTGCTAGGAGAGAAAGAATCAGTGATCGGGAGAGCAGCTGAGGGGCATTGAGTACGGAGAGACAAAGAGGCAAAGATAGTGTTGGGACAGCAACAGAGCAGCCAGAGAGAGACGCAGGAGCAGCCAGTGCTCACGCAGAGGCAGCTAAGTGCTAAGTAGAGCACCAGAGGGGCCAGCGTAGCTGACCCAGAGGCTTAGAGCGTTGATGCAAGGCCTCTTGGGGCTTACGCAGGGCTAGCGCTGGGCTAGGAGAGGCTAACGCAGTCCAGATTATGCAGACGCTGGGGTTTCAGGGGCAGATTGGTGTTGAGTAGCTGCCGGAAGGATTATCCGGGGCTTCAACTAGTAGATTTGTCTAAAACGAAGAGGTATTACTGCTAAGGAAATTCTCAGTTGGGTAGGCCAGTTTCGGCACCCAGATTGTACTCTGATATTGCTTAATAAGAAAACCCTCAAATAGCTGCATCGGTTTTTCCGCATTAGGTTTTTCCAAAGACATTAGTCCAAAGACAATGGTGTCATATGGTGTGTTTGTTCTTGTTTCTTTTAGTTGCCAATCTGTAACATGTTGAGCATGCACTAGTGTTTATTTTCAGTACTTACATTGTAAATAACTTGTTAAGGAAAATAACAAGTAGATAGGAATAAATCAGATAAAAGTGCATGGAGGGTTTCTAACTAAGTAAACTTAGAAACTTCAACATGGTATCAGAGGTTGATTGCAAATCACATGAGGACTAAAAGACATCAGTGAAGTGTTGCAATAGCAGCAGAAAACAGCTATCCTGAGGTGACAGAAGTTGTTTCTAGCAGCGCAAAAGCCAAGGAAGTGTGACGGAGAGCCAGCTAGAGCCACGCAGAAGAAGTTGGGAACTGTACAGAGCACTAGAGGGGCCAGTGTTGCTGACGCAGAGGGCCAGAGGGCTGATGCAGGGCAACCCAGGGTTGACGCAGACACATCCGGGGTGATGCAGACCTATCCGAGGTGACACAAAGAGGGGTTGACGCAGTTCACAGAGAGGCAGTTGCTGGGGTCTAGAAGGCTGCAAGAACATTGCAGAGTGGAGCTGGTGAGGTACTGTGGTCAGAACAATACCTGACAAAGCACGACCAAAGGAGCTGTTACCGAGGGTTTCTAGTCGAGGAACCCGAATCAGAAGTGCAGCTGCACAAGTCAACCAGAGTAGGGGGCATCTCGACAAGCAGCAGAAGGATTTCCAGGAGGGAAATTAGGACTCAGAGGAAGCCCAGAAGAGATCTTCCAGACGAGAAGTAGAGTCTCAGAGGAGTCGAACAGAGAACTTCCAGGAGAGAAGTAGAGTAGCATCATGGCACTACACGGGGTAAGAGACTAGGATAGACTGGACGAAGCATTGAACTTCACAGTCTGGAAGGCCAAAATCTTATCAGTGCTTGACAAGAATCGTGTCAAGAACTTCGCCTTGAAGGTAATAGTTGTCCCAATCGACCCTAATGATAATGACAGGTACGAAGAGGCGATGGCGAGAGCCAAGTGCATTATCCTTAACGGGGTCAAGGATCATGTGGTACCACATATAGTCGAGAAGGAAACGACATTTGAGATGTGGGAGGCTCTCAAGAAGCTGTACCAACATACTTCTGTGCAGAGAAGAATGTTGCTCGAGAACCAGATGAGGTCGTATCAGATGAAGAAGGGTCAACCAATTGACACCTTCTTCGAAAGACTGAATGAGATCCGAGACCAGTTGACTGCTATAGGAGCGACACCGGATCAGGAGCTTACGGTGAGGACAACCCTGAATGTTGTCTTAGAAGATTGGGAAGTATTTGTCCAGAGTATCCTGGGCAGTGGAACTCTCCCACCTTGGGATGAGATGTGGGCAGCTCTTCGCCAGGAAGAGATCAGAAGGTAGTCAAAGACAGGTAGCAGCAGCAAGGGAATCAAGGTCAAGCAGGAGGAGGAAGATGTGGCCCTAGCATCCGAGGGAAAGCAGGAGAAGCAGAAGAAGAAAGATCTCTCCAAGATCAAGTGCTTCCACTGTGGGGAGCTGGGTCATTATGCGACCCAGTGTCCAAGGAAGAAGAGTAAGGGAGAGTCTTCTGAGACTAAGGCAGCGCTAGCACGGGCAGAGAAGGAAGTTTTGATAGACGATGATTGTGCCATGAGTGCACACGCGCCACTTGAGTGGAAGTGGGGAGACATCGCGCTGTAGTCAGGAGGACTACAGGCGATGAGGGGCAGGATCCTCGAGGTACCCAGCCTCTTGGATTAGACCTTGCTACGGGAGCCCCGACGAGGAGTAGCATGACTGGCTGAGTGGGTAGAGACAGATGTGGATGAAGTGACAGAGAGACCTACAGTGCAGGAGTCCCGAGACAGTGCGAGGCTAGTAGGCTGCAGCAGTGCGAGAGGCATAGGAGTGTCGCACCAGTGCAGGACGATACAGAGAGGTGTGCAATGGTGCGAGATTCAGGGAATTGCTGCAGTAGCGTAGAGGTTAGAGAGGGAGCACTTGTCAGCGGCAGAGGGAGTTTCAGAATTAGTGGGTGTCTCTAGCTCAACAGGGAGGTCAGTTGGGAGATCAGTTACTTCTCAGTAACTGAGTTGCAGTGCAACAGTGGGCAACACGATGCAACATGATGAGAGGAGGTGCAATGCAGATGCAGCACTGGGAGAAAGGACCAGCACCAACACGGATGCAGAGGGAGCTGTCGTACAGATGCAGTAGTGGCAGTGTTAGAACCATGGGCAACAGTACAGGAGGCAGCAGTGTAGAGGATGTTGGGCGGGAAGGCCTAGCATCAGCACAGGTACCGATGTCGAATGCTCAAAGTAATACTCAGTGAGGAGTATTGCTAGAGCACAATCCTCACTAAGAGGGAGTGTTGATTTGGGGTAGCATCGGATGTACTCTAGCCAGCAAATTTGGTGGAGAAGTTGGGGCACATGAGATCTCCAATACCCAGAAAGGGTTTGGGCAAATTCTAAATAGATCAAGAGATATTAAAATAATTAATATTTTTAATGGAGTCTTTAAGTCTAAACTTAGGGAAAATAAAATATTAATGTGTATTAATATGAATCTGCATTAGAATGGTCCAAAAGACATGGATCAAGCTAGATCTAATCTTAGCCATTGATTAGGGGCTTAATCTCGGCCGTTGAGATGTCAATAGGAAAAGTATAAGAGGAGGCTTGAGGGTCACCTAGAGAAGTACACCATACTGATCAGTCATTCTATTCTCTAGAGAGGGGTTTTCTAAGAGAGATAGAATCAATGATCGGGAGAGCAGTTGAGGGGCTTTGAGTACAGAGAGACAGAGAGGCAGAGATAGTGTCGGGACAGCAACAGAGCAGCGAGAGAAAGAGAGACAAAAGAACAGCCAGTGCTCATGCAGGGCCACGCATAGGCAACTAAGTGCTGCACAGAGCACCAGAGGGGCCAGCATAGCTGACACAGAGGCTCAGAGCGCTGACACAAGGCCTCTTGGGGCTGATGCAGGGCCAGTGCTAGGCTAGGAGAGGCTGACACAGTCGAGATTGGGCGAACGCTGAGGTTTCAGGGGCAAATTGGTGCTAAGTAGCTATCGGAAGGATTATTCGGGGCTTCAGCCAATAGATTTGTCTGAAATGGAGAGGTATTACTGTTAAGGAAATTCTATGTTGGGTAGAACAGTGTCGGCACCCAGATTGTACTCTGATATTGCTTATTAAGAAAACCCTCAGATCGCTGCACCGGTTTTCCCGTATTGGGTTTTTCCGGGGACATTAGTCCAAAAACAATGGTGATATATGGTGTGTTTGTTCTTGTTTGTTTTATTTGTTGATCTATAATATGTTGAGCATGCACTAGTGTTTATTTTCAGTATTTACATTGTAAATAACTTGTTAAGGAAAATAACAAGTAGGTAGAAATAAATCAAATAAAAGTGCACAGAGGGTTTCTAACTAAGTAAACTTAGAAACTTCAACAGACTTCCAAGGTGGGTGGCAGCTAGGTCATAGAAGCAAGTTTACTCCATTAGCAAGCCCAAGGGCTTATGGAGGGGCTTTATGGGGTTTTGAGGATATTTTATGGAGTATGACGACATTCGCTTGGCACATTCCATCATCCACACAACTTGCCTTTTGTTTCGTTGCATTCCAACAACTTTCGGAAATCAAGTTATTATTGAGCTTAACTCACTCAATCACGCTTAAGGTGGCATTCCGGGAGGAATACTTGACAAAATACCTTAGTGTAATAGCTCATTGGAACAGAAACAAAAAGATCTACAAAATGCGATGGTGGGAGATTACTTTCAGTGGCCTAAGGAGGGATGGTGACTGATTTACCATTATCCCAAATTAAAAAGGTATTTTAATTAAATAAAAGAGGGAAAAGGTACTAAGAGATTAAAATAATAACAAAACAAAGGCTTCTAGAGGAGTCCATGAGATCTATAAAAGAGGAGGGGACCATTTGAGGGCATCTTGGACTGTTGATATTTTTGTTGACGAGGTTTGGAGAACGTAGTTCCCAACTTCTTTAACCCCAGGACAGAAACCCTCGGGTTTGTTATTGGGTGTTGGACGAAAACCCAACACTCTTGAGGAGATTTCACCCATAAATCTTACAATGCTTCAATGGAGTTTTGGAGAGAGCAGGTTTGCAACAGTCTTCTCATTGGGCTGTCTACATCATTACTAGGGGTCATACATCATTTTGGTCAGAGATCTGTTTCTAGCTTTTGCTTTGCTTGCATGGCAAGCCCAAGTTCCATTATTCCTTCATGTTTATGTACTCTTTCTAGTGGAATAATAAATGGCTCAGTGATTTTATTGGCGCTATGTGTGTATCAAATTGCTGGTTGTGTCTATTTGCGATTATTTTGTTGTTCAAGTTCATTTTTGGTATCTACTGTTAAAATTTTCCATTAGGGATATTATAGTGGTATCAAAGATGGTTTTCCTACTAGCCTGACGGTTTATTGCAGAAACATATTTGTATCGGAGATCAAGTTCATTGTTGTTTATTTGTTGCACACATAGTAAGTGTTCTACAAAATTTTTGACAAATTGTTGCAGGGCCAATAAAAATTCAACGAATTGGCCATTGGACAAATTATTAAATGGTCAAGTGTAAGGTTGATTGAGGGCATGGTTTAATTCAAAGCCCAAATTTCCATAAGTTTTAATTGTCGTGAAAAGATTATAGGGAGCCTTGAGCGAAATTTGAGACCAATATTATTGAATGAATAGCATCCCCAAAGTAATTGTTTTGTCTGAGAAATTAATTGAAATTTTGGGACGGCAAAATCACATTATTATTAGGAGAAGCCAAGAAATTATTGAGGTTGAGAAGAAGCCTAGAATTATTATTGTGAGGCCGAATTTCCAATTTTATGCAAAACCGAGTTGCCCAAATGCCAAAGTGTGTGCGTTGTTCAACAGTGGACAATAAAATTGATGAAGCAGAGGTCAATTCCTTGGAAAAATCATGGGCGTTTGCGGTTGAATAATTAAATTGTGAGAAACTAGGGCAGAATTTATAAATCCAGGTCGAATGAGTGTCCGAGTCAAGTATTGGGATGCCAATTATGAAGCTTAGTTTTCTTATGTCGAGCATCAAAATTGCCAGGTCGAAAATTAACTCCAGTGGAGCTAATTCAAGGAAGAGACTGTGCTATGTATGGAAAGAGAAACAAAGACATTTGTCCATTACCAGTAAATCTCAAGGCCACATTATCTACGTTGTAGAAAACTTGACATGTCAAGGGAATCAAGTGGCATTTTTTATGCTAATTGCAGTGAAGAGAAGGAGAAATCTCTAGCTAAGGGAGGTTGAGTGCCTTATGTGAACAAAAAATCGGTTCGAGAATCCATGTATCACTGGGCCATATTTTTGTTGTAGCAAGAGCCATTATCTGAGAAGTGGAACGAGTTGTCTCTCATCACTCTAGCTCTGGCTTATAAGGGAGAAAAAGGGACCAAATTCTGGAAATGTCTGGCAGTATTTTTGATGAGGTCGTACAGTTTGTTGCAGTCATTGGTACCAGTCACAAAGTGGGTCAATTTTCTTTGTTTGAGGCAACAACTCCTCTTCAAGGTTTTGAGCATTTTCCTCATCAAATTTTCCATTGATCCTTTAGCAAGGAATCAAGCTAGTTTCAAGGCAATTTGCACCAACATTCGTGGGGACATAAGAGGTCGAAATCAATATTAGAATTGTTACTTGGGGTATATATAAGTTTGGATGAATTTTCCCTCATAGAGAGGTCAAATTGTTGCATAGAAGAGGTCAAAACATGTGTTGACAAACAGCGGGCAGCTTACAATGGTGAGAACAAAATTTTAGGTGTGAAGGGGCAGACATTTCCACCATTTCAGAGTTGTGGTCACTTTTTTTCAAGAGCTGGAGAGGTCACTAATAAATTTTGGGCCGAGCTGCTACCAATACGGAGAAAGTTTCACTTCTGTTTGGGTCCATAAGTTTACCTGTGCATTGAGACTGCATATTGTCACTAGAGGGGCACGATTTTGGATCTACTATTCACTATGTGAGGACGTGAACTATTGTTGGTGGTCTTGGGCATGTTGTGGCCTTGTATGGTGGTCAAAGCAACTTATTCTTTCCATTAACCGACTGTTCGTTGGATGAGTTGATGGATTTGGGAGTCTGGTCTGAGATTTGGCACCTGAGTAACATGTTTCTCAATGTAATGTTCCCTCTAATTAAATCATATTAAGGTAATCCCATAATTTTGCAATTTTGAGCTTTGGATAAATTTTGTGCACCAGACTATGGAAATTGAGTGAAGAGGCAATAAATCAATTCTTGTGGCAAAGGGAGCCTCACAAACATTAGAGAGATGAGGAAATTTGTTTAATAGTGGATAGTGGGGGCCACCACCAAAAAGGCAATTCGAAACCTTAAGGAGAAAATCGAATTGGAGGGAAGAGGAGGGAGGTTGAGGTGGGGACCCACAAGGAGAGAAAGGGAGCAACAAGTACAAGTAAAGGATGGGGGCTCCATTTTGGGGTCTTTTGCCAATTTTAAAACTCTTGTTCACTTGAACTATTGAGCCAAGTCAACAACATGTTCAACACAGGAGGTGTTCAGGTGAGAATCTCACCTCCATCTTCAGTGGTCTGGGAGTGCCACTCTAGGGGGAGCTCATCGATACAATTCCAACATTGTTTCGAAGGTGATTGCTTGGTAATTTGACCCATTTCCTAAGCACACTGGGCACAGAGGATAATTTCATACCCCTTGGGAGAAGGGGCTATAAAGCAACATGCGTCCAAGAGATTTGATTGCAGAATCTTGTCGAGGAATTTAGGGAGTATGCAGGCTTTAATTGCAGAGATTTCTGGATGGCGTAATTGTGCATTTTTGGGACCTGCGCAGAGCTGGAGGGGCAGCAAATTCATGGTACCTTGGGGAGTTGGCAAAGCTTACAATTCTTTCCAGGCAAATTGCCTCTCAGCAGGGGCTAATTGGTTGACTATTTCTCAGTTGTTGGTGGGAGGTTGCTTGCTCATTTCCCAGTAGAGTTTTCCCTGTGGGACACAGAACCAGTGGACCAAGGAACTCACACTTTTTAGGGCTTGTTGGGCAAGTTGGAATTGGGTTGTAAGCTTTCTGGGTTTTGTTGGAGTTGGCATGGGGAGCCTATGATTGTTGAGAGGGCAGAAAGTGCAGTTCACCTACAAGAGAAATAGTTAGCAGTTTTTGGGCCCACGTAGCACTTGGAGAGGGGCTTAACTAGCATTTGGGCCTTGATATTTCTACTTGGGTTTTGCCTTACTTTCTGTAGCAAGCCCAAGTTTCTCTATTCCCACTTGATTGTACTCCACTTGCTTCAGTAATAAAATGGCTCAGTTTTTGGTGATTATTTTGGGTGTACACTGATATTTCTACATATATGTTTGTTTATGGGTGCATGTGACATATGATCTTGTTTTGTTTATCACTTAATATTTCCACTAGGAATATTACAATGGTATCAAAGCCTTGATCTGGCCAGCGGTGGGAGGACTTCTTTCTATGACCCTGGAGGATAAACAAAACATCACCTATAGAAGGCACATGTACAAGGGTAGAGAGCGAAAGCTGAAAATTACCCCAAATTCAGAGGCCCCAGTACAAGGGGTAAACAAAATAGTAATGGGAGATAATAGTAATGATGAGATGGCCACCACATTCAAGAGCATCTTGAGTGCCTTGAATGACTTGGTGAGAGGACAGAATTATGTTGTGAGGGGGCAAAGGGAGGTGATGGACAAATTGAGGCAACACCGCATTAGGGACAGCCATCGGGAGTTTATAGGAGGTAAGAGTTCAGGAGCATCTCACCACGCAGAGCATGAGATCCTCAGAACAACACCCTTATTCACCATAGAGCAACCAAATCCATCATGCCTACATTTTTTACTCTTGGGGGTGGGGAACAACCTGATGCCGAAGAGATGCCTAAGGGAGATTACTTTCGAGAGTGGCAGGACATGGGGGCGGAGTTTCATGAAGCAATTAATTTCAGAGATTTTTGCCAACTCAAGCATAACAATCGAGGCAAGAGAGTAGGTGACTCATCATGGTAGAGCTTAGACTTGCAGGCTTGCAGCGCACGGTCAAGAGAATATACCTCCCTAAATTTCATGGGCTCTCTAAATGCGCTGCAAAGGCATGGGCAGAGAATCTAGACACTTATTTCCCACCTAAACCAAATGTCGGAGGTAGAGGCAATTAAGTTGGTTGCCTTGCATTTGGAGGGGGATGCACATGACTTGTGGTTTCATGGGTTGATTACATTTGGGCATGCTAATGTAACTTCTTACGAGGAGTTTACTAGGAGGGTGTTGGAGTGTTTTGAGCAGAGAGACCTGAGTCACATTTATGGGAGTTGACACATCTCAAGCAGACATGCAACTATGAGTAGTACATAGCAGAGTTTTTGAGATTGTCAGTGATGGCCCTAGACGTATCAGATTCCAGGAAGGTCTTCCTATTCGTGGAAGGCTTGGCAAAGCCTTTGCGTGGGCTTGTGAGGTCAAATAGGCTCACCTCCTTACAAGACACAGTGAGCAGAGTGAGAGACTTGCGAGGCGCAATCCCCAAGTCTAAGGTACCTTTGCCCACAAAGACAGTTTCCCCCTAGAGGTAGAGATACTAAACCCTAGCCACAGAGGGAGATAGCAAGGCATGGATAGAGGGACCTCAAGAGTAGGAAACTATGTTTCACATGCCAGGATCTGTGGGCACCAAGACATAGGTGCACCAAGGGCAAGGCCCATTATATAGAGTTTTTCTCAGACAGTGAGTTGGAGGATGATGGAGGTGATGGTGGGCATCAGGCTGCTGGAGGAGGAGACCCACATCCCCCACCTAGAGGAACTCCTTTCCCACTTACAGGGGGAGTCATTACTTTGCTTCGAGGAGTGCCTAAGTATTTGACATTGAGGATCAGGAGCACGGTCCAAGGACATCGTGTGTCAGTGTTGGTGGACAGTGGGGCTACCCACATTTTGTTAATGTGCAGATGGTGGAGAGGAGAGAGATACACACCAAGACTTTTGAGGGTTTTTTAGTCTTAATACCCGGGGATAGGACAATGTAGTGCACTTGATACGTCCCTAGCATGATAGTGACCATGGGAAACTACTTGATGACATACCACTTCTTTGTTGTTGATGTGTCGAACACCAACGTGATGATGGGTGTCCAGTGGCTTTACTCTTTGGGGCGTGTGACCACAGACTGGAAGAGGTTGGAGATGGAGTTCACGATGCCAAATGGGAAGTCAGTAATGCTGAGGGGCATTCACTCGTACCCACCCTAGATAGTGTTAGTGCACAAGATGGAGGCAGATTTGTTGAATGGAGATATAGAATGGGTTGTGGAGCTTAGGATTTTGGAGGCAGGGGCTCAACCATGTCCACCTCATCTTGATATTCAGGAGATTTCGGACAAGTACCAAGCAGTTTTTGGAGACATTCCCCCAGGATAACCATCGGGCTATGGATTTGAGCACACGAATGAGCTTGAGGAGGGTGTACATGCAGTTATCACCACGCCATACAGATATCCCAAGGCCTGCTGGGATGAGATTGAGCAAGCTACATAGGAGTTGTTGAGGTTGGGGCACATTAGGCCCAATTCTAGTCCTTTTGTTTGTGGTGTTGGTGAAGAAGAAGGACAGAACCCTTCGTATGTGTATTGACGACAAAGCTATAAATAAAAGGACCCTGAAGAATTGGTACCCAATTCCGCGTATAGATGAGCTCAAAGGGGCTAAATTCTCACCAAGATAGACCTGTGTTCGGGCTACTATCAAATTCGAGTGAGGGAGCAGGATATCCCGAAGGTAGCCTTCATGTGTCACTATGGGCATTTTGAGGTTTTGGTGATGCCCTTTGGTCTAACCAATGCCCCAACTACGTTCCATTCTTGCATGAATCATGTGTTCCGCAAGAAGTTGCGTAGATATGTCTTGGTTTTCTTTGACGACATCCTTATCTACAGTAGGACATGGGAGGAGCACTTGCAGCATGTGGAAGAGGTGCTATGCAACATAGAGGAGCAACAATTGTATGCCAAGATGTCCAAATGTGAGTTTAGACTCACGGAGATATTGTATCTTGGCCATATCATTGGGGAAAATGGGGTGCGAGTTCACCAAGAGAAAATCAGAGCCATCTTGGATTGGTCTACGCCCAGGAATGTGATGGAGTTGCAGGGATTCCTAGGCATTTGCACTTATTACAGGAGGTTCGTGAGGGTATTCTCATAGTTGGCAGCACCACTGATAGATTTGATGATGAAGGGGGCATTTGAGTGGACAAGAGAGGTGCAGGAGGCCTTTGAGTGCCTCAATAAGGTCATGAGCAATTGCCCAATATTAGCTTTCCCAAATTTTTCATAACCCTTCATCCTAGAGTGTGATGCCTCCAGAGAGGGCATTGGAGCAGTTTTGAGGCAAGGTGGACACCTCGTTGCTTTCAAGAGTTAGAAGCTATAGGCACATGAGAGACTCTATTCCATTTACAACAAGGAGATGTTGGCCATCGTGCATGCCTTGGCCAAGTTTCGACAGTACTTGGTGGGCAACAAATTTAAGGTGAAGACTCACCACAATAGTCTCTATTTCTTCTTGAAGCAAAAGCAGTTGAAGGAGAGACAATAGAAATGGGTCAGCAAGATTCAGGCATGCGATTTTGACACAAAGTATGTCAAGGGCAAGCAAAACATAGTAGCAAATGCTTTATCTAGGAGGCCTATGGCACTTTCATTTATGGGCTTTGATCAAGATTGGAGGGCACAGTTATTGGTTGAGTATTCCAAAGATCACCATGCATGTGAGATCCTTGATGGCATAACAAGGGATGACTAGTACAGGGTGATGAATGAGGTGATATGCTACAAGGCTATGATTTATTTGGTGTCGAGCTCCCAGCTGAGGGAGAAGATTATGCAAGCTACCCATGACTCACCTTTATTTGGGCATCGAGGGTTACTCAAGACTTACAGAGCTATTAGAGAGCTTTTCACATGGAGGGGCCTCAAGGAGGACGTTTTGAGGCATGTCTAGGAGCGTGATACCTATCAAAGGAATAAGAGGGATAAAACACATCCGACTAGACTATTACAACCTCTACCCATTCCTAAGAGGAAATGGGAGAGCATCTCTATGGACCTCATCACAGGGCTACCGACAGTTCAAGGGCGAGATTGCATATATGTAGTCGTTGACCGACTGACTAAGTTCACCCATCTCTTCATCATTCTAGCTTGGTACTTTGCTTCACAGGTGGCCGAGTTGTTTTTCCAAGAGGTATTCAGGTTGCATGGCCTCCCCAAGACCATATTTAGTGACAGAGATAACAGGTTTATGGGAGGATTTTGGCAAGAGTTGTTCCACTTAGTTGGAACTGAGCTCACACCCAGTACCAATTACCATCCACAAATAAATGACCAGATAGAGATAGTGAACAAGTGGTTGGAGGGCTACTTGCGCAACTATGTGATAGGGCATCAACATACTTGGGTGAAGTGGTTGCACCTCAGAGAGTATTGTTACAACACTACCTTCCACATGTCTAGAGGTATGTCACCTTTTCGTGTTTTGTATGGTCATGATGCACTAACCTTTGCTGACATGATTTTTGGAGATAGCAGGGCCCCAGGGGCCAAGGAATCCGCCAATATATCCTTAGGGCCCTCAAGGATAACTTGTAAACAACTCAAAATCAACAAAATTTATATGCAGATAGAGGCACAGTTGAGAGACACTTTGAGGTTGGAGACCTAGTCTTCCTAAGGTTCCAACCATACAAGCAGTCCACATTGAAGCAAAAAGGGGCAAAAAAGCTTAGGCCTTGCTTTTATGGGTCCTGCAGGGTAACCAAGCGAGTTGGGGAGGTAGCTTATGAGTTGGATCTCCCACACAGGAGTAAGGTGGAGAATGTATTTCATGTCTCATATGTGAAAAAGGGTTTGGGACAATAGGTTACAACAGCTACAAAACAACCACCAATGGATGATGAAGGGCATTTGGTTTTGGTTCCAGAGGCCACCTTGGAGGTAAGACAGAGGAAGCCCCAGAGCAGAGCCATTAAGAAATTTCTTGTTCTGTGTAAGGTTTTGCCAGAGGACGACACTACATGGGAGGGAGAGCAAATATTACAGCACCTGGAATTATAGTTGCTTGAGGACAAGCAACATTTGGGAGGGGAGGACTGTAATGTTCCCTCTAATTAAATCTTATTAAGGTAATCCCACAATTTTGCAATTTCGAGCTTTGGATAAATTTTGTGCATCAGACTAAGGAAATTGGGTGAAGAGGCAATAAAGTAATTTTTGTGACAAAGGAGGCCTCACAAACATTAGAGAGATGAGGAAATTTGTTGAATAGTGGATAGTGGGGGCCACCAACAAAAGGGAAATTCAAACCCTTGAGGAGAAAATCGATTTGGAGGGAAGAGGAGGAGGGAGGTCGAGTAGGGGGGCCCACAAGGAGAGAGAGGGAGCAACAAGTACAAATAAAGGATGGGAGCTTCATTTTGGGGTCTTTTGCCAATTTGAAAACTCAACTCTTGTTCACTTGAGCTATTGAGCCAAATTAACGTGTTGTTCAACATAGGAGGTTTCCGAGCTGGAATCTCACCTCCATCTTTAGTGGACTTCATGTGCCACTCCAAGGGAGCTCATCTACACAATTCCAACATTGTTTTGGGTGTGATTGTTGGGTAATTCGATCCATTTTCTGAGCACATTGGGCATAGAGGATAATTTCGCACCCTTTGGGAGAAGGAGCTACAAAGCAACATATGTCTAGGAGATTTGAGGAGATTTGATTGCATAATTTTGCCAGGGAATTTAGGGAGTTTGCTGGCCTGAATTGTAGAGATTTCTAGAGGGCGTAATTGTGCATTTCTGGTGCCCGCATGTTAAAATTGGCAACTAGGGCCAAATTCCACTTTAGATAGCTCATTTGATGGAGATTATGATTGAATTGAATTCCTCTTTTCGAGAGGACCAAAATCGACCTAAAGATCGTCAAATTTGGACAAGGGAAAGTATATTTTTGAATTATGAGCCCATATGTGAATATTTGATCAGCTCTGCCCTAAAGCAAATTGGACACCCTTGGAAGGCCATAAATAAAAGTGACCTCTACCTCATTTGGACACATCATGGATCATTCTTCTATTCTCTTTCTTGTTTTTGGCTTGCATAGGTCTGAGGCAGGTTCGCAGAGAAATGGGTTCACTCAAAGGTGAAATTGCAAGGTCCAAAGCTCGTGCATATTTTTCTAGGGTTTTGTCTCTCAGTGGCATGCTTTCCAAAGGACAGATTCAACTGGTCATTGGCTTGCAGGCTCAAGGGAACGACTAAAAGCTCCCAGTGAGTCGCATGCCCACTTCCTCCCTGTGACTGGGACCTAAAGTTGTATGTTTTCTGTTGATCAATTTTTCCGCTCATTAACTGCAGTGTTCGGTAGTGGACTGCAGAAAATTTCAGTTCATTACATGCTTTTGAATCGAGGTTTTTGAGTATGAGCATGGTTGGGTTCATCTTATGGATATTGTTTAGTTGATTTTTGTTGGATAGTTGTATGGATGAAGATATGGACCATTGTACTCTCTTCTGCTGAATCATTCAATGAAAATTTAATAAGAAGAAGAATTTGAAAGGGTTTTCCCCATAGTGGGTTTTGCCTTGGTCTCCGACCAATCCTAGTGTCTCTGTGTGAAAGTTTTTCTTCTTTTGTTCCTTTATGTTTCGTTGTATTGATGATGATGATATTGTTCTTTCTGCATAGTTGCATACGTTGTTGAATAATGATGTAATCTGAATAATGTTATGATGTTATGTGGTGAATTTAATGTGTAAATGAAGAAATGCAATTATCAAAGCAAAGAACAATATAGCACTAAGAAAAATTAACATTGCACAGAGTTGGAGGAACAATGAATTCGTGGTAGCTTGGGAGTTGGCAAAGCTTACAATTCTTGCCAAGAAAATTGCTTATCAACAAGGGCTAGTTGCTTGACTATTTCTCAACTATTGGTAGTGTTATCACCCCAAGAAACTCACCGAGGTTGTATATCTGTGATGCTCGGGAACATTACGAATTCAACAAAAAGTTGGATAAATGGTGGATGAATGAAAGAAATGCTGCATACTCAAGCCAGATAACCACTCCTACTATGATTGACCCCGGACATGGGTGAACACTCCCAGGCTACAAGGCTTTTAACCACCAATTACTCACAGTTTAAGGAAAAAGTGATAATGGAGAAGACTGACCACACCAGCAGATGCACAGGACCCTGTGATGGCTGACTGCAACCAGTTTAAAGGTCTGTAAATCTAATATTTAATACACAGACATGATGACAGCTCTCTATGCATTAAAACAATAGAAACCTGCAAGCAATTTAATTGAAACAACTAAATTATAACATAGAGGTGGGATGGCAGCCCCTCTACTGCTAAAAATCAACAGCGCATCAACAACTGCAAAACAGGCACAACCTGGAACAACAAGAAGAAGTGGAAAGTGGGCAGATGACAGCAAAAGAAGCTTGTATTAGTTGGAAATGAAGACCAGACGCTGCAGGTTGCATAATAGTTACAGTCCCCAGAGGTTGAGCCTTACAACATACTAACTCTCATCTAACACTCATCGTCGATTACATCTGTTTTTTGGGTATATATAGAGTTTGTTTTACAAAAATCTCTGCTAGGCTACGCGTGGAGATGTCTTAATGGATCACCAACCACTTTTACATTTAGATATGGGTTTCCTGTTACAATCTGAACACTTTAATGAACAAAATGGTTCTGTCTGTACTTTGGTGTACACCTTGAACGGGTGGAAGGTTGATTGGATAAACTTCCATAACTGCCGTATAGTTGAACTGCTCGAGGATGTCGTTTCTTGCCCTTGACCATGCCATTCCTTAATTGTGGTAGCTGGATCATAATTTGCTTCTTCACGCACCCAAAATTGGCCCCAAAACACTGATGAATACTCTGGAAACACTTTGAAAATGAACAGGGACCGAGACAAAACACTGGCCGTCGGATGGCAAGAAGAATAGCCAAGATTTGCTCTCAGGAGGCGATGGGAAGGCGCAATTTGAATATGAACCGTTAGATTAAAGAAATGGACGGTGGAGGAGAGATCACAATATCGAATCGGCGGAAGACAAAGGCAATAGGAGCTTTAACACAATATGGGTGCGATTTGCGATTTGCGATCGGATCGCATATCGTAATCGGCAGAGGACACAGGGTGTATCGGAGGCAACCTGTCGCGGATGCGATTTGCGATAGCAATTAAATCACATCGCAACATCGCGTCGGAACAAGTCAAGAGAACAGATTGAGGCAGCGGACATGGGTGCGATATGCAATCTTATCGCATCACATAGGGAAAAATAGAGGCAGCACAGGAGTTCAAGGTTTACAAGGGATTTTGAATGAAAATAGGGACAACGATAGGTAAAGAAGGTGCAAAGAGACCACAGGAGGAAGAACAGAATGACTGCTGCGGGCACCTTTCGCAGCACAACCAACCATTAGTCCTGAAAATTGACCTTCAACCGCTAAAGCTTGTAGCAGAGCTAACAGGTAGGAGGTTGCATGCTCATTTCCCAATTGAGTTTTCCAGGTGGGCAAAGAACTAGTGGGCCAAGAAACTCACACTTTTTGGGACTTGTTGGGCAGGTTGGAATTGGGTTGTAAGCTTTCTGGGTTTTGTTGGAGTTGGCATGGGTAGCCTATGATTAAAATCTCAAAAAATTTTGGGTTGTTTAGAGGGAAGAAAGTGTAGTTCACCTACAACAGCAAGAGTTAGCAGTTTTTGGGCCAATGCAACACTTGGAGAGGGGCTTAACCAACATTTGGGCCTTGATATTTCCACTTGGGTTTTGCCTTGCTTGCTATAGCAAGCGCAAGTTCCTCTATTCCCACTTGATTGTACTCCACTTGGTTCAATAATAAAATGGCTTAGTTTTTGGTGATTATTTTGGGTGTACACTGATATTTCTGCATGTATGTTTGTTTATGGGTGCATGTGTATGATGTTGCTTTGTTTATCACTTAATGTTTCCACTAGGAATCACTCAACAAATGTGGGAATATCACTCTCTAGAATTGTACCTGAACTATATGTAACATTCTGTTGGCATCCATCATATCTCTAGGTTCAATCTTCCATTGTATGCTCCCTAAATGTTCATGTTTTAAACGAGAAATTGTTTTTCTATGGATGCTATTCCCCTATATCATCATATATTAATTTCTAAGTTTATTGCAAGCATTACAAGTCCATTTGAAAATTTTTGGTGTAATTTGAAAAGTTGAACAAACTATTCTTGGCATGAAATTTATGATATAACACCTACAATAGTATACAGTCAAATTGTTTGACTAAGGCATCAATGAAAATTTTAAATATAAACTCATAAAAATCATTAGAATCTTACAAGATTATTGGGAGGTAATTTCACAGTGAGTATCATAGAATTGTCATAGGAGATTTACAGGAAGAATGGGTATTGAAAAGACCCTAGAATATGGGAGCAACAACAATTTAAGACATTACTTGGTTCTTCTTTGGGCCAAGAAATAAATTAAAACAATAGACCTTTTTCAGAAAGGTCCATAATATGCTAATGTAGAAGTAGTAGAGGGACTTACAAAAGGAAAAAGAAGCGGGAAATTGGCTTTATGCACTTGGGTTGGACTTAAACACTGGAAGATCATAAGATAACCTTCTCACAATGGAAAAGCTGGAATCCTATCTTTCCAAGGTGAATCGATTTGATTGGAGTTTAAATTGGGATCTGGAGCCATCTATGCTTGCATTGGTAAAATCCAGAGTCTTGGAGCATTCGGGTGAAAGGGTCAAGCTTATAATCACCTCCTATTTCAACGATATTTTGAGGATAGTAGCACCCTTTCCTCCCTATAATGATGACATCATCTAGAGGATCTTTCAATTGATTGTAGAGTGCTATTCAGGACTGCATGACACCCAGAGCTCAAAATTTGATAGAAGGCTCATGATCCTAGAGACCATGGCCAAAACCAGATCCTACATAGTCCTTCTTGATCTAGAGCAAGATGATCTGATCCTTTAGATGTGTCAATTCTTCTTCACCGATATCAAAGAGCATCACCCTAAGGAGGTAAAAGCCAACATGCGAGATATCTTATCTTCATTCCTAGTTGAAGGTGACATCATGCCCAAACAATTGCAAACCAAATTGTTAGCCATTTGGAAGAAGACACTAGTTATCTCACTAGCTTCCTATCAATTAGCCAAAAGGGTGGTTGAGCAAAACACGAGATTCTTTAGAAGGTAGCTAACCTAGGAGGAGTTGTGGAGGATTTGTTATGACAAACCATGCAACAAGAATGAGCTGAGGAGAAAAGGTCTTTGATTCATTCGCAAGGAACCTTGGAGACCTGACCACTCATGTTTGGGTGACACCGAGGAGATGACAGGGGTAGATCAGGAGGAGATTCCTTCTGACCTTCAAGATGAGGATTCTTCTTTTATAGTTGAGTCCATGGGTTCTTTCGAGGTCACCTCTAAGGGGCATGAGTAGTCACGGCGTGTTGTTGACAGCAGCTCAAGGATGCAACCATGTTTGGTAGAGGAGATTGATGAGCAACAATTTGTCCCCATTCAGCATGAGCAGCACATAGTGGAGCACAATGTGCGTGATTGGCCATCTTTGGAGAGTCAGCTAGTGGCTCTTGTTGAGCCCATGATGGAGGAGGATGAGAAAACGTCCTTGGGGCTAGCCATTGATGAGGAGCAGACATATGTATAAACAACCACCAGGGTGGTAGTATTTGCAAACACTTGTCACCAAGAGGTGTTGGAGTCTCATAGGATAGTCTTACGAGAGGTTGGTAGACTGGAGGAGTGAGGAGTTTCCTGTCAAACAAGGGAGGTGATGGTGCATCAATCTTTGGGCCTACCCATTGATAAGGTGGAGATAGATTCTGTAGCAGCCAACATAACTGTAGTATTTCCAGGCAACAACCCTCTCCAGGAGTACATAGACAGGGCTTGCAGCATAGGTTATCCACTTTGGACTATTAAAGAGAGAGGCATGATTTCGTAGACAAGTTTGGGTGGTTGTCCAGGTAAAGTCATGTGACTTGAGCACAATCCAACATAGGGAACTTATCCCATATGCAGGTGCCTATGCATCTGATCTTTCTCACAGGTTGGATTGGTGAGAGATCATGAGTTGGTATCCTATTGATGGTGCGATATTCTTAGTCAGGGGCATAGTACAGCGGGGACACTTAGACATGAGGTGTACTACAAGCTCCAATTGGCAAAGGGTTGCAGGCCAACAACTCTTCAACATTCCATCCCAGCATCAGCAGAGTGTGATTGGCATTGGTTTGTATCAGGGATTGGATTGGAGAGAAGTGATGAGTTGGTATTTGATTGATGGAGCAAGATACATAGCACAGTTGGAGCCATGGGGTAGGGGTGTTGATGATTGGCCATGGTGGCATTCGGATCCAGGAGGATCTATTGATGGTAGGACGAAACAGAGTTTAGTCTGGGATCTGGGCACTAAGGGATCCATTCAAAGTTGGGTGGCACGGAGGCATGGTATGACCTAGTGGTTTGTATGGGATCCAAGTATTGGGTTCTTAGTTGCATGGGACCACTAGATCAGATGACAAATATGGATTGCTTGTTGAGGGCAAGCAATCTTGGGGCAACAGGATTTGTCATGTTCCTTTTTGTAGTTTCCATTATGGCATGGTCAAGATGGACTTCCAAGGTGGGTGGCAGCTAGGTCATAGAAGCAGGTTTACTCGATCAACGGGCCCATGGGCTTATGGAGGGGATTTATTGGGTTTTGGAGAGTTTTTATAGAGTCTGACAGTATTCAATTGGCACATTCCATCATTCGCATAACTTGTCTTTTGTTACATTGTGTTGATCACTAGAGTGACACCTGAATATTTTTTGAAGACTCCATGCCCAAGAATGTACCAAAGGCTGCTTGTACCATCAGAGATCATCATATCACTAGAGTTTTTCAACTCTACCTCTTCTTCTCATCTTCTTTAATTGTACCTAGATTCCAAAAGCCCTATGGGGATGATGTAAAGTGATGCTAGTATGATGAGTTTGAGTCATGTAACAAGCCTACGTAGCTTGGGACCTTGTTATCAAGTGAATCTACTCTCAAAGGTTTTTTTCCACTTGGTTAATTATCATTTTCCTCCAAGAATTTAATAATTAATTGAGTTTTTTCCTCCAAGCATACCCCCAAGCCAGAGTACGTCTTGAAGGCGAGGTCTTGGATGAGTCCTAGTGTCTAGAGTCATTGTATATTACAATATTAGATCACTTGTAAAATTTCGTGGAATTTGGTTAGGTCTAGGGGGTCATTTTTAATTTTTAAAATTTCCTACACGATGGAAATTAGAATAAATTCTAAATGTAATATGTAATAAGTGATGTCTAGAGAAGTTGTATGGGGTATGTGTGCTCAAAATTACACCTCTTACCTCAACTTTCTACTATGACACACTTTGAAGGGTAAAAAATGTGTTTTAGGTCCTCAAAACCCACTTTTCCTAAGTCTAGTGCAAAATGTGGCAATAAATTGAACCAACAATTAAATAAACGGAGAAAAATAAATATCCACACATGCTAAATGATGTAGAAAGGAAGTGGAAAATCAATGAGTCAAAATGAAGTTCTAAGGTGATGTGGTGTAATATTCCTAATAGAAATTTACAATGATAAGCAAAGCAAACATAGCGAAAACATATAAAAATTTACAGCACATTTAACAACCAAAAATCTCCATGAACTACGCTAATCTGAGCCACTTTATTAATAAATAAGAGGGTACAGTGAGGTGTTGGAAAGAGTGTGCCTCGGCTTGTTCAAGGCAAGCTAGTTTAGCACAAGTGATGAATATGCGATCTCCTACAAGAGTGCTAGCTAGTTCTCCTTAGCTTTGTGCTGAAATGCCCAGAAAGTGTGCTGCTAGCTGTGTAGAATGGTTGTTAGTACCTCCTTCGGTGCTCTAAAAATTTCGAGAATTTAACCATGGGCTCTCCACCAATAACCCACAAAAACCCATGAAGGAATTAGCTAAATGTTGACCTCGGAATTTCGGCCCAAATTTCCCCTAGCTCCTCTTGCAGTTGGCTGAATCGAGACCCCTGTTCGACCCCTCAAATCTGCCCAATTCTGCCAAACTATTTCTAAAGTCCTTGTCAAAAACCTAGAAAATCGAGAATGGGTTTGTCCTAGTTTTGACGTTCAAAAATTGACCCCAAATGCTCGACCCCTCCTACACAAGCAGAAGATGTAACCTGCAACAAATCCTGTGTTTGTTGCTCCTCCAAAGTGCTGGAAAATTCCCCAAAATAGTTGCAAACTCCAAACAAAGGCCCTCCTGAACGACTACTCAAATCTCAGGTCCAAACTCCCTTCACTCCACAACTCCCAACAGTGACTCCTCCAAGCATTGCGTAGTCTCTGTGCTGCTTCTAGTGTCTCCTCCCCACAAACTCGCATTCCCACTGCTGGAACATTAGATTTGGTTGAAACTCCCTCCTTGGGTTGGGCATTCAAAGTCCACTAAAGCAAGGGTTGAGATCTCCTCTCGGAGACACTCGTGTGCTAAACAACACTTGTAGACTTGGTTTCAACTCAAGCGTGCTATGTCAAAGACAAGATCTCTAAATAGATGTATGAATGACCAAAATGAGTGCCTCTTGCTATATTTATCAAAGAGCCTCCAAGATGCCCATGTGGGCCCACCTCGACTTTCCCCCACCAACTTCACTCCAATGAGAGCGTACTCCACATGTGGGTCGTAATTCTCCATGGGGTGGCCCCCATGCTCCACTAGAGTCACAATATTACCCTTCCTTCCTAACGTTTGGGCCCCCACTTAATCCCAAAATTCATGTGGGACCTCTAAACCCACATCTCCTAAGTGTAAATATGAAATAAGACAAAATTGGGCAAGATTGATATTTCCCTTAGCAATATTGCTAAGCGGGAATAGCACAGTCCTCTCTGCCAAAATGTTGTTTGTCCTCAAGTAGCTTCCGAAAAAGCACTCTCCATGCTGACCTAATTACCACTGCGAGCAATACCGAGGTCCCAATTAGGCCACTGAGCCACTCTGTATCCTTGTGTTGACCTGCCATAAAGGAGTCCCAATGGCATATTTGGGTGACCTCCCCATGTGGGAACCCACTCTCCCCAATCCATAACCCAACTGCTCAACCCTGTGGGCCCCGGGTCCCAAACTAATCTCAAAGTGAATCCGTCAAGTGGATGTTGCCCCAACATGGTCATAACTGTGACCAACTCGTGCTCTTGCAAAGTCATCCACTCCAGTAAACATTCGCTACACACCCAATAAGGGAGAACTCCACTTGCACGCAGATCTATCTTGCCAGGACACCCCGCCAAGATTACCATCTACCGATTAATGCCCAAACTCTTGTTGGAATAATAACGAGAAGGGCCTTCCCCGCCCCATAGTGATCATCCTGATGGTCTCTGACCTGTTATCCAGAGGAGGATGCGATCTTGTCTCTGTCATCCCCATGATCCTCCCAAACCAAGGTAGTCCTCTAACCTAATGGATCCCTGGATCCCACAACCAAAATGGAGGGTCATCACTCCCAATTCCTTGTGCCTGCCATTGAGTAGTGCCAATGACCGCCAAAAGCCATACATGCCAATCATCATGCCATACTAGTGCAGTGCCCCAAGTCATCAAGGAATCTCCTGGGGGCAAATTACTCTGTGCAACTGAACCCAATGGAATACCTGTACGATCCTCCCTTGTAGAAACTAGCACATCGTTGAATGTGACTGCACTGCCAAGCCTTAAGAGCTAAGTTGCACGAAGCATCGAAATGTTTCGGGGTTACTAAAACGGGTATGTTTAGAAATGCTACTCCCAAAAATGGAAACATCGCCTAAAACGTCATATATGTTTATATATAAAAAAAAAAAATTCTAAATAAGTGAATAACAAATTTTATTGCAAGAAGAAAGGGAATAAAGCCAAAGCCCATAAATGACAACTTAGAAGGAAAACCAAATCTATATTAACTCTTATAAATGATTACATGATGGTCGAGTTTTGGTCGAGTTTCGGATATGGGTACGTCCTGAAACACCAAGTTCCTAGAAGTTTCATGCAACATAGCTTGAGAAGCCGAGATCCGGTGTTGATCGCAAAAGGAAACTGCCATGCTGACATTGCGGCTCTCTAGTCGTAACCGAAGGTGCAACATGCTCATACTGCCCACTGTGTTCAGACTGTATCCTCCTCGTGAGGCCTAGTGGCGAAAAATATGTGAGAGCCAAGCTCACCCTATCCGAGCATCTCCATGATGCTGATATCTATGCCTCTACTGCCAATCTCAACCCTGAGCAACAACATGATAATTTTGCTATGTTGCATGAGTTTCTGGAATGTGGGAATGTTGGGAACTTGGGTACGAGTGTCAAGAACGGCTAGAGGTTTCCCCAAAATTTACAGGAAATGGCTAATCGGGAGTGGTAATATTATATAATAAAAAAAATTAAAAAATATATAAAATTAAAAATATTTTTTTAATTATATAATTTATTAGATATCATTTTTTGGGATTCAACTGCGTTAAGTAAGTCATTCGTCTATGACCATTTACGTGAAACGTAGTCGTAACTAACTAATTTCTCATGATTTTTGAATAGTCCACTTAGCACACATTGCATCGGGTGATGCTCAATCAAAATTAATATTGAATCAAAATATTCAAATATTAAAATCAATTTAAATATATATAAATAATAAATATATAATCTCTCTTATATATAATATATTCTCTGTTATCGTTCTACCTGAGTCTCTCCCTTAGATATTATATATTATATATATTATATATATATAATATATATATTTTAAAATGTCAAGTTCATTATCATTCTCTGACACATGACCAATGTTTGAAACAATCTGGCTTAAATTATTAAAAGAACAATTTTACATATGTTTCTCTAGTTATTCTTAAGAGAAGAAGTAAAGCAACTCTAATGTCTAAGCATTGACCACCACACACAATCTTTTGCGATATATATATATACATAAACAACAAAATAAAAACTCATCAGCATGGCATCCCAGATATCACCCTTACATCGAGGTGCCACATGCTTCCTTAACCCATGAAGAGATTGCCCCAGTTTCTCAATTAAGGATATCGGTGTTAAGGATGTCTTTGGCCTTTCTTCCTGCGAAGGTTTCAACATAAGCTCATTTTTTGTGGGAAATTCAACATATTTTGCTACAGGCTTTGTATTCCCAAATACCAGGGAATGTCGGAACTAAAAAAAAACAGTGTTCAAAGCTCTCTAAACTTTCCCCAACTCCCATTGCAACTCCCGCTAAAAAGGGAATGTTCTCATATAGTTCTAAAGCTCCCAGGTGTGCGAGAACCATTGGAACGAGTTTCCCACCTCTCAAAAGCAGTTCCCGTGTAACAAAGTAATTCTCCCTTGCCATGCAGTAGAGGTCTCAGTGATCCCCCACGTGTCAAGCCCAAGGTGAACTGGATCACCCTCTGCCATGACCCTGCTTATCACCAAGGGTGGTGATCCGCCCACCAACCGGATCCCTGGATCCCCCAACCATACTAGGATCTCATAACTCCCACTCGCAAAATGTCGCTACCTAGTGCTGCTACCTGCTAGAACTGCCCTTATCTATGATCCCTGTATGTATCACATGGATGGACCCTAGGTATCAGGTGTTTGTCATGCACAAGCCAATCTACCCTACTCCTGCCAAACCACACAGTGAAGTCCGCTATCCCAATTCCTGATGATAATCTGGATACTACTCGGCGTATGGGTAACCTCCTATAGGCGAAGTCTACCATCCACTGTCCCTCAAGCTCCTATGACACCTAAGGCTACCTCGCCCAAAGTGCATCATGCAGTTCCCTCGCAATCGACTCCCCTTGTGTGAGCCCAGGAGTGGAACCTATGCTACCTCTACAATAAACCAAGTCGTCCCTAAGCCTACATCCGTCAGCCCGTGCCTCCACTAAACGTCTCAACTGGAGAGTCATGGGTGGGGAGGTCCCCAAGGTTAGGACCCAGAATCCGCTGTGGTACTGAAGAATAACCTTATGGGTGCCCCTCTCTCTATCTTGGATCTGCTAATAAACTAGGCAAATAACTGTCCTTGTACACCACAGGATATCCCTAGCTACTGCTATACCACCCTGTATCGTCCCATGTCTTGTCTGTGTCAAGGAACCAGTCACTCCCCGGGTGTACTTAATGTGATGTAAGACACTCCTACTCCACAACGCAATCCAACACACTACAGTACACCACCATGCACCTCCATGTCCACCGGTAGTCCACTGCTCAATGCTAGATGCTCCCACACATCCCTGGATGTACTAGCCTAGAGTTGTGTCTCTACGTGTTAGGCCACACTTGATCAGTATCATCACCTCCACCATCGCATCACTATACCCATCGATGAATGGATCTTCTACCCAAATCCCCCCTCAGGGATCCGAGAAGTGAATCTCCCTATGTGTCAATAGTGATGCCACCACTGCTCTGCTCCTCTGCGTCCTCTGTGCCTTACACAAAAATGAAGAATCCCCAACTACATACAAGGCACTGTCTGGTGGCCTGCCAATGCCACATCCTCTGAAAAACTCCACCCAGTGATCCCATGTATAGATGTCATACTAAGACAACCAAAGGAGTTTATCCATAAATTGGTTGGCCACTGGTGTTGACCAAGACTCCCCTAGCGAATGTGCACACTCAACTGCCAGGTCAATTGTACCATCCATGTTGTAGTCATTTGGTATACCTAGGAAATGATAGGTAGTCCCACTCGGATCCCAATGCCAGTTTGGGCTTCCAGTATCCCCAATGCCTAGAAGCTCGTGCTGAGCTACACCCAGGTCCACCACCATCTCCCTAGCCCACTCCACAGGGTACCAACTCAGAATCTCTCACCATCCAACCCCAAGAGAGGGATCAAATGCACGAACTCCCGCACAAAGAACAACCCTGACATGCAGATGTTGCACCATGTGCAACTCTGATCGTCTCATCCCGCTATCCAGGTCAACCCATGAGATCTGACTAGGTAGCTTTGTCTCCCTCTCTCCAATGGGAAAAAGTGATCCAATAGAGCTGCTAACTTGGTCATCCCCTCAAGTATGTCTAGACAACTCCACCTCTCTCAAATTTCAATCCAATGCGTAGGGTTGGGCTGATAGGCTGATAATGTTATAGATCCTGTCAGTGTGCCTCTGAAGCGAACTGTGCTAGAATCTCAATGTGTGGTCTCTATGTTGCCCCTCATCAATGGCTATCCCAAAGGATGGATGCACATCCTCCTCCTTCATGGGCTCGACATGAGCCTCCAACTACTCCATAGGGAACCCAACATGCAAGGCATACTCATCAGTCAGCTGTAGGTGGTCACCATTCTGAAGCTCTATCATAGACCGGGATGCCTCATCAATGGATATGTTCTCAACTACCTCCTCCAATCTGTCTCCTGGGGCTACCAAAGGAAACTCCAACAAGGGTGACTCCTACATCACACTAGGTGTATCCTTGTGTTCCTCATGCATGCCATTAGCCTCATGCTCAATAGGCTGGAACATATATGGATGAACTCCCTTCTCTAGGGGTATGTTCTCTCTCATCTCATCACTACCTCCACCTCCCATCTTCGTCTCTCCAGTATTCCTACTAGCGTTTCGTTCAACAATCATGCTCCTCTTATTTCCTTCATCTGCAAGTCAGCAACTACTGTTTCTTCTTGTTGCCTTTGCTAACAACTACTCTTCGAGAAGCCCCGCCAATCTCTCGATGCTCCTAGTAACATTTTCAAATTCTTCCCTCTAAGACATTTTTGGGCATAAGGTCAATCTGGAGAATAATATGAGACTAGTGTTTTAGTCTCTGGAATTCTAGTCCACAATAACACTTGAGAATTTATGTGATTTAAACCCACGGCTTGCCAAAATCATGCTCTAATATCACTGTAATATTCCTAATGGAAATTTACAATGATAGGCAAAACAAACATAGCGGAAACACATATAAAAATTTACAACATATTTAACAACCATAAATTTCCATGAACTACGCTAATATGAGCCATTTTATTAATAAATAAGAGGGTATAATGAGGTCTTGGAAAGAGTACACATGGGCTTGCTCAAGGCAAGTTAGCTAAGCCCAAGGGATGAATATGAGATCTCCTCCAAGAGTGCTAGCTGGTTCTCCTTGGCTCTGCGCTAAAATGCCCAAAAAGTGTGCTGCTAGCTGTGTAGAATGGTTGCTAGGGCCTCCTTCGATTCTCTAAAAATTTCAGGAATTTGACCCTGGGTTCTCCACCAATAACCCACAAAAACCCACGAAGGAATTGGCAAAATGTTGACCTCAGAATTTTGGCCCAAATTTTTTTCTAGCTCCTCTGGTTGTTGGCTGAATCGAGACCCTTGTTCGACCCCTCAAATCTGCCAAAAAAATCCTGCCAAACTATTTCTAAGGTTTTTGTCAAAAAACCCAGAGTGGGTTTGTCCTAGTTTTGATGTTCAAAAATTGACCCCAAATGCTCGGCCCCTCCTCCGCTAGCAAAAGATGTAACTTGCAATAGATCCTGTGTTTGTTGCTCCTCCAAAGTGTTGGACGACTCCTCAAATCTCAGGCCCAAAGTCCCTTCACTCCGCAACTCCCAAGTGTGCCTCCTCCAAGCACTGTGCAGTCCCTACGTTGCTGCTTGTGTCTCCTCCCTACAAACTCGCATTCCCACTGTTGGAACAATTGGAACTGGATGAAACTCCCTCCTTGGGCTGGCACTCGAAGTCCACTGAAGCAAGGGTTGAGATCTCCTCTTGGAGACACTCGTGTGCTAAACAACACTTGCAGACTTGGCTTCAGATCAAGCATGTTATGTCAAAGACAAGATTTCTGAATAGATGTATGAATGACCAAAATGAGTGCCTCTTGCTCTATTTATCAAAGAGCCTCCAAGATGCCCATGTGGGCCCAACTCGACTTTCCTCCACCAATTTCGCTCCAATGAGAGCATACTCCACATGTGGGCCATAATTCTCCATGGGGTGGCCCCCACGCTCCACTAGAGTCACAATATTACCCTTCCTTCCTAACGTTTGGGTCCCCACTTAATCCCAAAATTCATTTGGGACCTCTAAACCCACATCTCCTAAGTGTAAACATGAAATAAGATAAAATTGGGCAAGATTGATATTTCCCTTATCAATATTGTTAAGCGGGAATATCACATGTGGACTCCTAAATTTAAGGAAAAGACATGTGCTCGAAAGAAATCAAATTTTATGGAGGGGACCATAAATTTCTCAAGGAAAAACACACTTATTAAGTAGAAGAATTTGAATTAGCTTAATGAGTCATCTTGTGGTGGGCTTTGAACTTGGAATTCCGCTAGAGATGAGTGGAGAGTGGTCTCCCACCGCTCAACTCCCACAAACACTTGTCCCTTCTTCAACAACAAGTTGTCCTCCTCAAGGATTGCATGGGCCTCTCTGGAGGAATTCGAATGGCACTTGGGGGAAATAGAATTGCATGAAGGAGCCTTGGGATTGTCATCATCACTCTTGGCACATGGTTTTTCATTGGGATTTGCTCCCATTCTCCTATATAATAGAGATTTGAGGTCTCATTTTATATCTTTTGTTACTAACTATTGTGCTTGTGGAAGCGCTGCTATTTTGTACACTTTTCAAGTATTTCAATAAAAAGACTTTGGGGGTTCATTCATGGTTGTTCTTCGTTTGGAGCATGGTGCATTGTGAGCTATTGGTATAATTTTTTCTATACTTTGAATTATTTCATTTTCCATATATTCTTGTAAACTTGCTAATGCAGCGCTATCTTGTGTTAGCATTTGCTTTGAAAGTAGGCTCTATAGGTTGAAAGTTCTAGGTTATTTTCAAATAAACTTCTATAAATATCAATTCAATGTTTGCTTATCTAGATCTATATGGACTAATGTGTGATTTGAATATTGTAGAAGAATTTTTGTTAGATCAAGTGTGAGGGGAAGTCTTTGGGGGACCAACCGACTGTTGAAGCACCTTCAAAGGAACATGTTGACGGTGCTAGAAATTCGTTATTCAAGGGGGCCTCCTCGATGTGAAGTCTCAATTAAACCTCACACCATTTGGAATAGGAGCCACATCCGCAGTATCAGCCCGGTTGCAGTATATTCTTATAGGTTTGCCTTGGCTTTAGCTTTCAGCAAGAGAGAGGAACACATGTGCCTTCAAAAAACAAGTGTCTGGTGAGTGTTTGGTTGTAGGTGTGTCAAGGTTCTTCTACTATGGAGGAGAAAAGAAGGTGAGCCTCTAGGAAAGAGGCAATAGTACCACTATGGTAGAAACACACACACAAGAGATGTCCAGCTAACATCTTGCAAAATAGTCCAAAAATATGTGACGACATTGCAATCACTACAACACATTCTCAATATGATAAGCACTAAAATAATCGAAATAGTTCAACTACTTCAGTATAGCTGAAAACAAACATGAACCATAAACACCTACAAAATAGTCTTACAAACATTCATAATCCATGCATGAAGAATGTGTTGGCCATCAGACTTCATATATTAAGTAAAAGTCCCAAGACACATGTATACATCAAACGCCACTAGCTTCAATAGTGGAGCATTGGAGCAACCACTTGATTCTCAAAAGAACTAGCTTGTCTCTCTAATGCCTTACGAGAGGAGTGGAATGATCCATCTCAAATTACAAGCAACATAGGAATATTAGCATGCATACGAGACATGCATATGATAGCTACATATGCATGCATCGCATGCACTGCACTAGTATGCATATTAATTTATTATGAGAATTCGAAAGTAAAGGATAAACAAATTAATTATTGAAATTATTGCACTAGTATTCATACCAATTTATTTACATAAAATGTCTATGCATGGAAAATGAATTAATTATTAAAAGAATTAATTAATGCCCTATTTTATAATATATTAATTTCATTTCATTAATAAAATTTTAATTAAATAATAAATAATTATTAATATTACTATGGGAAAGTATTAATTTAACTTCATAATCCTTGGGCAAGTCATGCTAAGATACTTAAAAGATCCTCTTCTCGAAGTTAGTTGAAGTCATAAAGTTCAATATTCCATTTAATATATATTTAAGTAAAAATCTGATTTAATGTATGTTTAATTTAAAAGAAAGATGACCGACTCAAGTAACAAAATATCAATGGATAAGGACGAGACTGATTGGAGGAAAAGAGGGTGGGATTTCTTCGAAGGGAAGAATCCTTCTCTATATCAAAACTAAAAGGACAAGTGGGTTGGGGGGTACTTCTGGATGGAAATTTGAATGGGGAGGAAGAAAATGGAGAATTTGGGAGATAAATTTTGTGAAATGACAAATGAGCCTTGGGGCTCAAGATTTCTGATATAGATCTATGAGATTTGGGCCTTGTTCTTGGAGGTTTTGGGCACCGGGGCCAAAAGGTTTCGCTTTGGAAGCCTTCTTGGTTTGGGATCCAGAGGGACTGATCCCAAACAGGCAGGGACGGTTTTGGTTGGTTTGGTATCAAGAGAACAACATCGTTCAGGGATCAACACCAACTCAGAAAAATAGGTATGCTGAAAAAAACCAAGTATGTACATATGTCTAATTTGGTTTGTTTAGTTATAAAATTGAAAAAGTATATTCTGCTAGAAATGAAATTGAAATTATAATTAGAGTGTGTTAGAAATGAATTTAGATAGACAGGCATATACCGCTAAAAATGAAATTACAATACCAAGCTTTACAAGGAGCCAAGGTGAAAAGTCTCTTGTTCATACAATGAGGGTGTATATATAACCAATGGCATGATGCTTCACCTCCCTTGTGACTCTTTGACTACCCTCATGACTGTTTGACTTCCTATGAATTTTCATCTTTACATGACTCTTCATCTTCTATACATGTCTTTTGGAATTCCACTTTACAATACATTTTCGAATAAAAAATTACATAATCCACAAGAATGATGTGGCATATGACGACTCATGATATGACATGGCATGACACTATTGACAAGGACTTCTTGATGACATGGCAATGTCAAGCCATTCTTGTTGCTTCCTTGTCTTCAATAAGCAAGGTGCAATGCTTCATCTTCATGAGAGATATGTTTTGTTCTTCATATCCACCCTCCAAAGGGTTATGAATCAGATGGAGTCTTCATGTGGTCTTGATCTTTGATCTTCTTTTGTAATCTAGTGTTCCTTCATCTTCTCGCCTTATGATCATTTTATCTCTTCAACTCTATATGTGTCAACCAGCATGGTCCCCTTCTCCTTTTCCTCCCTCACGACCTTGTCATGATAAGATAGAGTACCTGTGACTGAAAACCATTCATGACAAGTCGACATCAGTTTTGAAAAACCCTTAACCTAACAGATTTCATGAACTCACTTGTTAGGGCTAGAACTAGGGACTGGTTGAGTGATTGGCTAAGGGATTGTGCAGTTCCAGAGGCCAAGGTTTGACACTGAGGCTTGAGACTGTGCAATGCGTAGTTCAGGATGGCCAAGTTCAGGAGTTTGCGCAGTTGAGGGGCTTAAGAGTCCAAGACTAGGGCTTGAGGCTTAAAGATGCCCACTGCGTAGTTCTAGGACGCAAGGAGGCCAAGGCATTGCACAATTGAGGGATTCAAGGACTCAGTCTGAAGGCTTGAGCCTTGAGACTGTGCAATGCGCAGTTCTGGAGGCCTAGGCAAAGGAACTGCGCAGATGAGGGACTCAAGGACTCGGGTTGGAGGCTTGAGCCTTGAGTTTTCCTACTGCACAGTTCTAGAAGGCAGGGAGGCAAGGCGATTGTGTAGATCAGGAGCTCAAGGCAAAGGATTGAGGACTGAGACCGCGCAATGCGCCATTCAAGCCTGGCTAGAGGGCATGATTGCGCAGTTTCGGATGTCAAGGTCTGGGCTTGAGCACTGAGACTACGCAATCCTAGGAGGTAGGAACTACACATTGCAGAATGTCAAGAGGCAAGGTTGTAGCTTGAGGATTGAGACTGCGCAATCCGTAGTTCAAGAGGGCCGAATGAGGCTAAGTTGCTTGGTTGGAAGTTTTTTCTAAATTTGGCTAAGTGTGGATTGATGACGCTGATATGAACAGTGATAAGACTTGACTGTGATCACACACTTAGAACACTTGATGACACAATATCGATCATCCAGAACACATGAACAACAAACTCCCCTCAATGCAACAATTTTGCAACGACAAGTGCGACACCAAAGATACACTTTGCGACGACTGTAATGACACTTGTGCGACAATGCTTAAAACTTTGGAAATGAGTGTGATACATGTTTACATGGTAAGTACAACTCATTAATGCAAATATTACCCCTTGAAACACACCAAACCTAGCTTTCGTGTGTTATGTGACACTCCATATGCCAAAAGACAACATTTACTATATGAAGAGAAAAGTGCAAATGACACTTTCGATATGCAAATGACGGTGAAAATAACACATGATAGGACGAAGATAACATGAAAATTTTGCTAATTAAAGTAAACGAAAGCAAAAGCAATAGTCGTAAGCATGAAAACGACACTTGCGAAGATGAAAGTGCGCAAAAGGCAACAATTGAAGAAACCCGGCGAAATAGAAGTACGATCACAAACAAAGTGAGGGACTGTCAATGTTAGTTTACACTGACTATCCACATGGGTTGAACATTGCATAGACAATTTCTTAGTGGATTGTGCCACGCCTATTCAAGCTTTCGTGAAGGAATGCTTTCGTGAATGCATTATAGAATAAGCATGTGTGAGCAAGTGACTTTGACACTTATGATCCAAAAGCAAGCTCGAAGACTTAACAAAGCATCAGTTGACTAAGGAGTGACTATGGAACCACCGATCGCAAGATCCAAAGTAGGCTCCAAAATTCATGTATTGGAAAAATTTTGGAGGGTGTTTGTCACAGCAACAACATTTGGCGACACACTACGAGAACTCCTACTTCTCTGTCTAGGTTGATTGTTTTGTGCAAGGTCTAGTTCTTCAAGGAGTATTGATTCATCACATAGATCACTTTGGACTCCCCACGTACCTCGCGAATAAGCGTAGTCCCCTCTATCCCTTCTCGGTTAAACAAAAACATAAGATCAACAATATCGCAATGTTTCGAATGAGAGAAGAGTAGTTTAGTTTGCAAGCTTTAGATTTCCAGAGTATCTTTTTCATCTCTAGTGTTGCTCCATTGCCAGTAGGCCTGGACAGTACCCCGACAGAGTCGTTACAGGAAGAAAAACATTGCTCCGCTACCAATGAGCCTGGACAGTACCCCAGGGGAGTTGCCTGCTTCACCTCTCTGCGCTGGAAGCCTTTCTCTTTTTTCGCCTTTATTTATTTGTTTATATAGGACTATGCATTGACATTTATTTATTTCATGGGCGGAAGAGGGATCCCGACTTATTGAGAGCAGGAGAGTTCGTCCCTTCAGAGAAGCATATATAAGACCGTTGATATCTGTTTGCTAGTTTAGATTTTCCCTTGTCCTTCTCTACTTGATTGGATCAGCCTGAAAACACCGAAACATAAAGACCCAAGTGTAGGCATGAGGTTTCCAGAATAGACATGGAGATCATGGTTCGACACAAGGCTTTTCTAACATAAGGATCGTATTTTCCATCAGAACATCATCGACCAAAAGGTGTAACCAAGACAAGGAAGAAGGATGGAGAGTTAGCCAAATGTTGTAGTGTCACAAAGTCCTCTATTTGCCACATTATCTTTCAAGGCCAAATAGTACACCCTTCATGCAAAGTCTTATCAACAAAACAAAAAGGAAAAGACACGACACAACAAGAAAGCGAAACCAAAGCACAAACAAAGGAGGCTAAACCAAACATGATGGAAGAAAAAAGTAAGAAAAGACAAGCAAGACTAAAGAGAACAAGTGCAGAATGAGTGCAAGAGAGGGGAAACTAGAATACAACTAATCTGAATCCTAACCTAACGGCTAGAAGGTCGGGGTCACGTATAATGAAATTTCCAATGCAGCCACCATAATTGTTCCCAACCTACAATCACAAATATATGATCAAAACAAATATAAAACAATGTGCAATGGAAAGGATAAAAACTTGAATAACCTACACACAAATTTGAAGGTCTTGCACAATGTTTCACGAAGCGGGGACGAAGCAAGGACGTTTTCTGGAAGCGGGGACGCAGAAGTGTCATTTTCCAAAAATCTAGGAAGCAAAGCGTCTGCTCTATATATATATATATATATATATATATAATATATATATATATATATATATATATATATATATATATGTATGTATTATATATTTTATATTTTTTTGCATATATACTCAAAACAAACATCTCAAATACCAAATTAGTTGTAGAAGACATGAAAACATGCATATTTTTGCATAAAACAAGATAGATATAACATCCATTGTACATTAATGATTAATTATTCGGGCATCAACCATCTAGAATCTAGATTCTTCTCCTCTTGTCTAGCCTTTGCCTCTACCTTGATTGTCTAGGGATATTAGTCAACATTGCCCAATTTTGATCAAACTACCTAATTCAAGACTTAAAATATGGTAGAAAAAGCTTAACATGCTTAATCAATGATTTTGACTTGATTGAAAGGTAATTTTTTGTGAAGGGCGTGCCGCGTGACAAAGGAGTTCAACAATTAACACCATCAACACTAGGGTACATATAAGGCTTGGTGCTCTTGATTAAATGCTAATCGCATACCTTCATACTTGATATAATCTAATGAAATGCCACAATCCCATTGATTTTGAATTCTTGAAAACTATTAAGTCTGCTGAATTTTGAATAGGATATGAAATTCTATTTTATCCATATGAAGTCCAATGAAGCTAGAACCACTCTCAAACATCCTGAGTCATTTCATGGTAATGTTAAAAATTTAAGTAAAAGGATGAAAATGAAAAATAAAGGAGAATGTCACTTTTACTTTAAGAATTTAACATTACCATGAAGAAGCATCTGCTATATTTATATTTTTTTTGCCTTCATTCCTCACCCTAACCCAAGGTGGACCACCCCCAACAAGCAAACTCACCTAAAATTTTAAAAAAATTGAAAAAAAAAACGATTTTCTAAACAAAGCGAAGCTTTTCCGGAATCGTACAGAAGCACCACGCTTCCGACGCCCGAAGCGCCGTACAAAGTGCGCTTTGGAGGCCTGGAAGTGGCGCTTCCGAATTTCCAGAAAGCGGCAACAATTTCAGAAGCGTGCTTCCGGCAAAGCTTCCTAGGCGCTTCCGTATGGGACGCGCTTCGGGGCTTGGAACCACCCAAGGGGGCGCTTCATGCAACATTGGGACTCTTGCATGTTAGCAGAATGATAGGCCATAGCCACTACTTGTAACCAATTCATATTCTTACCTTTTCAATGAAAACCATAAATCAACAAACCTTGGAATTCTGGTGAATGTGTCCTCATCTACACTGAACTCCTTAGCAAGCACGAGGAAAGATCAAAACTTGTTATTTGCGACGAAGCTTGCTAGGTAAGATTGCTCCAACCATTCAACGATTGGATCATAAAATTCATGACAAGCCTTTTGAAAACCCCAAAATCTTTGAAAATATGAATTTTCAATTAGAGGCATGGGATTACGATGAGAATCTTGTGAGGAAAAATAGATCTGATCATATTCAATAGGCATGTCAAGATAGTGAGGACTTGACATAATCATCAGCAAGTACAGAGGTGCCTCAACTGCTTGACGAGTACCCAGATGGTGAGATGTTAAACCATGAAGATCGAAGGATGTAAAACAACTGCTATTGGATGTGATGAAGGGAAAATGGTAAGTTGAATGACAGCCATCAGAGACAAAATCATGACCAGATGGACTAATTAAAACATCAATTTCTTGATTTGTACTTAACAAAGATAAATCAAAATGAACAACTCTGCAAATGCTCTGAATGATAGAATCAACTTCCTCGCATGTCGAATGCGATAAATCGTAAACTATACAAGCACCGCATTCATCAAAATAATTGAAAAGGAATGCTAGTATAATGAACATATGAAATCAGTCAGGATGTAATGGATGAAAAAGAGGAACCTGATTCAACAAATAGCTCAAGCACTTGCCAACACTCAAGAGGATTTTTGGTGTCGTGAAGACATTTACAAGAAAAACTAGGAGTTGATTATTCATCATAGCACTCAACAAATATGGACTTTTCGGCTTCGCGATTCCACACATTTATGAAAGGTATACATCCCAAGCCCGAATTCAATACAAGAGATTTGCATGAGTATGAATTTAATACAACAATATGACCAAAAACCCGATCTCGAGAAATACGAAAATTGTAACGAGAAATTCCAAAATCCGATAAGAACAAGTTTGCATCCAGTTAAACAATACGAATGAAAGAATTATGCGAAAAAATCCAGATCTGACATGGTTCAAGAATTTTACCAAGATTGCGAGAACCTGACATAACCATCAACGAGAGTTGAAGTGCCTTGACTTCCTGACAAGTTCTAGAACTTTGGAAACACAAATAAGAACATTTTATAAACTGAGTCAGATCGCAAATTGCATGTGGATAGTTGTTATCAATTAAGTTAATAGGATCACCATTATCTGGATGGCAACTATCTACATCATTGGCTTGATCGGATTTTCCAACTTCAACAAACAGATTACTTAAGTCATGATATTCCTCTAATCGCAAATTTAAGGATGTATGAATCAGAAAAGTCTCATGATCACCCTGATTCGAAGAGTTTCCCTCAGATGATAAGGGATGGAATGGATGCTCTATAGTTTCATCACTTTCTTCTTCTTCATGGATATTCTCACTGTCCTTTGTCATTTCAAGATTCAACTCATGAGATAACAAACTTGAGGAGGATTGAGAATATCCATTGCAAGTTGATGCATTGTAAAGAGTAAAGCACAAAGGATAGGGAGGTGAAGAGGAAGAATCGCTCATAAGCGAATCTTCTTTGAACAAAACAGATTTAAGATCTAGATCTTTCGAAACAGGAGCTTCTTGAGAAACTGAAAGCTTAGTTAGAGCACTTGGGCATTCGTGATCACATATATCAACAGAGTCATCATCATCAGAATGATTGTTACCCAAGGCTACGGATTGATTAGAAGACTTAGTTGCATTTGATTCATTACCGATATTAGCAAATTGAAAATCATCCAAGAATGGAAGTGCACCATCTTGACATGGGGGACTTTCAAAAAGGGAAGAGAGATTAAAAGTCTCTGCACTTTCCTCCTCTACCAGTGTAATGTGGCTACCTTGTATCTAATCGCAATTTGAACCAACAACTCGAAGATCAAGAGAGCATGAAGACCTAGTTGGTGGAGTAGATTGATCAAACAGATCATGATACGCAGAGTCATGACATGTAGATGATAGAGAATGACAAATATCCCTTGAAGAAGTAACACTTTCAATGGAACTAGATTCAAGATTGATGTTAAGAGTGCCAATGTTATCTTGAGGAATGAAAGGATTATTCTTCACCCTAGGCTCCATGAGCCATTCCAAAGTTTCTTCCATTAGATCTGAATCATGAACAGTGGGAGGAGGATGGAGAGATGGATTGGGAATTTGATTTGCGGATTTCCCAACTTTATTATCATCGCAAGGAGGCACCCACATCGGGACTAGAAAAGTAGGAGGTCAAAGGACAAAAGGAGTAGTAGGTTCCTCCTCTGAAATTCGAGGTGTCTCATGATTTACAAAAGTCAGGGAGGTAAAAGCATCGAGGGGTTTGGATTCACTGTGCAAAGAGATGTGAACCAAATGCTTAAACTTTTGTTTAAAGAAATCCCAATCCATGTCTTCTCCCGGAAATTCATAACAAAAGTGAAGGAATAGATCACAAAAATCCCCAACTGATTCATTAAGCTTCATTCTTAGTTGATTAATTATTTTAAGAACATTCCAGTTGATCCGAATTGGATCCACAAAACACTGTCAAGAACCTTCACTGTATCAAGTTGAACAAATCTCTAATGAAATCCAAAACAGCGATCAAAAACGCCTTGAACCAGTGGCAATGGCTGCCAACGTGGAACGACGAGGACCTCGGTCAAAGCGCACTAACCGAGGACCATGGAGACTATGCAGGAGATCAAAATAGCCCCTGGGAGTCTCGGATCAAGAAAATGAGGCGATTTTGATGCGCGATTAGCGCTATGAACCTCTCTCTACCAATTCATCTAGAAGTTCAATTGCCTTATGCTGTTTGCTGAAATTATATTGATGTACACGCTAAACTAGGAAAAGAGGGCCGAAATGGGGGAGCCTTAAGCACTCGGTCACGTTGGGAGTCGGAGAACCACGGGCGGAGAAACAAAAAGCGCTAAAGGACAAAGGCGGGACCCGCGCTCTGGAAAACCGATGGTACCGATCGGGGCGCCCTTGAACGGTAAGAGGTTTTGGAGGAGAGCGAAGCGATCCCACTCAGCAATCGACGCGTGGTAGCGGAGGTGAGAGAAAAATCGCCGTGATCGCATGCTATCGGTCGAGCAAGTCAACCACGCTCGACGTGCATATGACGTTGGATCTGGAGGAGCCCAGATCGGACGGCTGAGATTGCGCCCGATAGAAAGAAGCGGAATCGACAGGGAATTAAGCCGCGATTTAAAGGGATTTGGAATCCGTTTGACTGCCACGGTGGAGGAAGAACGTACCCACGACATAACGGAAGAAACAAACCAACGAAGCATGCTGGCACCAGTTAGATGGAGACACGTGGCCACTTCCCAAGCGTTCATGCTGACGCCGAATAGGGAACTCCAAGCACAGCTGCAGAAGGTGAATCGACGCAGGCGGGAAAGAAACCGAACAGGCATAGGGATCGAATGTTTAAAGCCATGAACAAAGATAGTCGAAAAAGAAAGGAGGATTTGGAGAAGAGTCCAAGCGACCAAGAGAGACAGCGAACAGTGAACCCTGAGAGGAGGACTGAACACAGAGAACAATAAAGCCAAGCAGAGGAGACAGAGGGCCGAGGTGACCACAGGCAGCTTCGAGCACTAGAGAGCTTGAAGATTCAAGCCTTCCCATAGAGGAATCTGTCTGGATTGAGCATCACATTTGGCTCTTTCCACTGTAGACCAAAGGTCATTGAGCTGGTAGGAAGAAATGAGTATGTGGACTCTGAGCAGCTTGGGGAATCCAAGAACCACCCTGCCAAACAAAACCTACCGTCAGGAGAACTCATATTGAGTCCCTATATTGTAATTTCTCTGCTGTAAGACACAATAAAACAAGGCCACCACTGAAGCTGGACCAGAGACGTAGCCCTGGAGAATAGGGTGAACTCCTTATTAAAAATTGTTTGTGTCTTGTGTTGCATACTTATTTCTCTGTTGTCTTTCCATTTATTTTCTGTGTATTGGCAATCTGATCGATCTGTTGTTTCAATAACACAGAACACACACCAGCACATGAGTCTGTAATATCTTTTGTTTAACAAATCTTCAACTGAGGTCACTGATAGGGTGATTATTAGATCAGGTGGTATTAGAGCTCTAGGCTGTAAGGTTAGACAAAGCTTTTGTTGGTTTAGCTGTGAATGCTCACTAAATCAAAAGCTCAAATTAGGAGAAGGAGAGTTGGTGGAAACTAATCCTGAAATTGGGAGCCTATTCTTGGAAGAGAATGTCAGAAGAAGGTTCTATAGGGCCAGACCCTCAATTCATAGAAAGTTTCCTAGCTATAAAGTCTATGGTAGAAGAAATGTATAAGGACTTTAGAAAGCATAAGGATGAAGATTCATCAGGCTCTAAACAAGATAAAGAAGAAGATGAATCTCATTCCCATGACCACTCAAAACGAAAAGGGAAAAAAGAAAGCTTTCCTACACCTCCTAATAGCCCTGTGCATAACAAGAAAGCATCCTTGATTAAACTATATGTCAAATTTGATTTGCCTATATATGATGGAGAGCTAAATGCTGAAAAGTTGCACAATTGGATTAGACAAATTATTGCAAAGTACAAAACATAGACTCGAACAAGAGTAAGATTCAGCTGGCAAGCCTACGCCTAGGAGGCACTGCCTTGGTTTGGTGGGAAGGCAGAACCCAAGCTGATATGAAGAAGAGCATGGTAAGACATCTCTGTCTGGAGTGAATTTATTGCTGTAATCAAAAAGTAGTTCTATCCATTGGCCTACATGAAACAAGCCATGATGAGTTGGAAAACTCTTCGGCAGTTGAAAGGGCAAAGTGTGCAAGGGTATACTCAAGAGTTTAGAAAGAGAGCATTGATGTTGGGCATCTCATTAGACTCACCAAAAACTCTTTTTAAGTACATTGGTGGTCTACATAGCTACATGAGGCATACCATCCTCATGTTTAATCCCACTAGCATAGATGAGGTATCTGTACAAGCTACTCATTGTTGGCATTATGTTTCTGGTCTGGTTATATGTTACAGATGTTGTACTTGATGGCAACACCCATGGCATGGCTCTCAATATGATGAGAATTAAGAAGTACGCAGGAGAACAGTTCAGAAGATGCGTACCCGCAGGTACGCCGTGCAGGGACCGTGTCCAGACACGCAGGTTACCCATTCATGAGGTGCGTACCCCCAGTGCACACACTTCAAGGCAGTAAAGCGCACACACGTGGGGTTCATTATGTTTAACCCTTGGTATTTAGCCGACGGTATTGTGTTATTATGGTTTTGGCCCGTAGTATTGGTCCATGATTCGAGGAAGAGCTTGCCTATATAAAGCAAAGGAGATCATTTGGCTTGGGCATGCTTTTGGGTTGAATATCTTAAGATCTGAAATATTGGGTTATTGTTTCAAAAGCTCGATCTATATGAAAGTGAAGTGGAAAGTGAATCTGTGAAAGGTGATCTCTCGAGTGCTGCAGCTGCGGAAGTGCGAAGGCACCACAGAAGGCGCAGTGCGGAGACACCACAGAGGCGTCACAGAAGGCGCAGTGCGGAGACGCCACAGAGGCACCACAGAAGGCGCAGTGTGGAGGCGCCACAGGAGACGCCACAGAAGACGCCACAGAAGGCGCAGTGCGGAGGTGCCACAAAAGGCGCAGTGCGAAGGTGCCACAGAAGGCGCAGTGCGGAGACGCCACAGAGGCGCCACAGAAGACGCCACAGAAGGCGCAGTGCGGAGGCGCCACAGAAGGCGCAGTGCGGAGATGCCACAGAGGCACCACAGAAGGCGCAGTGCGGAGGCGCAGTGTGGAGGCGCCATAGGAGACGCCACAAAGGCGCCACCAAAGGCGCAGGTGCGGAGGTCAGTGGCGACACAGAAGAACAGTGCGTACTTGTACGCAGGCATTACATGGGTGAAGCTCCGTACTTCTCTTCAAATCAAATTAGATGTCCATGTTTATCCTTGCTGTGTTCTGGGTCTGGTTTCTGGTATTATGATCTGATAACAACAGTCTGAGAAGTGATTGATTATGTTCTTAATGACTCATCTTCATGTGATCTGAT
>APFE030734351.1:1776-14992 GCA_000404065.3 Pinus taeda
TCATGCTAGAGCTTTCAGGTTGCTTACTAGGTGTTTGCATTTTCTTTCCTCGGGGCATCAATTACCGATAACAATGCTCTACTATGCCCTTTGAATTCCTTTAAAATAATTTTTCAAACCAAGCTTAAGCAAAAATTTAAAAAAAATCTACACACCTTTTTACACTTTGTAGGAGCTTGATATTGCCTTTCATGTATCTTTGTAATTTCTAATCATCTAGTTTTGAAATTGCGACTTGTAGTAGCCCTCTGTGTCCTCTTTCCAATGCCACTAGTGTGATCCCAATTCAATTCTCCAAGGAATAGTTATGCCAAATTTCCCACAGTGACCTGATTATAGACCAGTTTAGTAGAGCGAAATTGGACGACATGCCAGGTGTCCTTGTTTCAACCTTTGGTGCTAAAAAATATATAAAAGAAACTAAAGTCCATCCTCTTTTTTTACCTTCTTAAGAAATTTCAGTCTGATGCTCAGAGAGAAAGTTATGATGATTTTCTCCAGGTCACCTTTTTGGAATGTAATTCAGGAGTCTACAAAAAGACCAACTTCCTCAGATCATATCTCCTCAAATATAGCACAAAAAGCTCTGAAATTCAGACCCGAGGTTCAGTGCAATTTCGTCTCAAATGTGTTTTTTTTTTTGCTTTTGAAACACCGCAAAAAAAAAGTTATAGCGAAAATTCTACGATGACCTATTTGGAGCAGCGAAACCCTAGAATCCAAAAGCTCTGATACCAAATGTTATGAAACCAGCTCACAAAAAGATAGAAAAGATAGATCAATGCCTTTGTTATAGACATTTTTGGGCACTTCAACAACAATCACAAATGTCCATAAACTAAGGGCTCTTAAGTCCCTAAAAGTGTTGCTTCACTGCCTAAAGGAACAAGGTCAACTGATTACATCATCTCCCAGAAGTTCTTCAGTGAAAATTGCTCATAAATGGTCAAAACTGGACCATACTGAAAGCTCCATGTAGGGGGTGCGATGCATTTCACCTTCCCAATGTACAGGGTGCGATGCATACTGTTTTGCTCCTCTGTAGGGTGCAATGGTCGGGAATGGACAAATGGCAGGGACCAAAATGCGAGGTGGAAGATCATGGAATCTTCCAGAAGCTTCCCCTCTGACACTTGCCACTCCATTTTAGACCAGGGATGAGTAAGAGATCTTCATTCTCCAAGTGAAAGCAAGAACTATCAGAGAGAAGACACTAATCAAGATCCCAAAAGATGACTCACCTCTCTGTAATCATCTATATATGGATCCCTCATCACAGAGATCCAAAGGCTGGAATTTTGTAATCTATAGAGAATTGTTGTCAGTATTCTTGTGTACATTCATAGTGTTGGGTGATTTTGCTTTGCTTGAGGTGAAAGAAGGGCTTCTTAGCTGGAGGACGATGCTGGGTGAGAGCTGCTCATGGTTGTAATCCTCTTGTTACTTTTATCTGAATAAATCTATTCTTGTTTCCTTCCATATCCTAGTGTAATTGTTTATATATACTTGTATATGGTTAATGTACATCTGATCCTACATTATTTGTGAATTTAGATCCTTGTTTCTTGCATAGTAGTATGTTGTTGTGATTCTACAGGTCCCTTTTGAAGTTGAGCAGACAAAGAGCAAGCAGCAAAACTCTATCAAGAAGGAGAGGGAATCGAGCGCAAGACTCAGGTTGGCCCTCTTGGTTCTCCTCTCATATATTTTCATAAAAGGAATCAACAGTAGACTTTGATTGTTTGTTTCTAAGATTTCCACACATCTTAGTGGGAATAGCAGCATCCTTGTGGACACTATTCCTGTATAACAACCTTAGAATTCAGCCTCTTCGAGGGGGCAACCTCCTTTACATTACACAAATGAATGATTCTTTGATGATTCAAATGACAAAACCTCCTTCCTATATATAGGAGTCTAAGGAGTCACAATATAACCCAACGGACCTAACAATAATAATATAAAGGCACAAAAATATCAATAGAGGGATTCTATGGAGCACAGTAATAATAATATGGGGACAATAGGGGCACAACAATATTAATAAGGGATACAACTACAATAGTAATGGGGTAATCACTAATATTATAGGGACTTAACAATACCTCGCCTACTAAGAGGGGGCATTGATTTTTTGTAGCATCAAGAGGTATTTCCGAATGGATAAAGAGGTCTCTAAGTCGGCCTAAGAAAATTAAAATAAAAGTTTGTATTTTAGAGCATCAAGACCCTGTAAGGTGAAGGGATGTGTCCCTTAGAGTATTTCACCCAATTCAACTTGTACAAATAGGAATTTTGATACCGCATTTCTACACCATCAAAGAAAGCGTGTGAGCAAGAAAAATTGGATTTGAAAATCATCATTTTATCTCTCTTGGTAGCACATGTCGAGGAGCAATTGACTAAGTTATATCTTTGTTTAACAAAGTTGAATGGGCATCGGTTGAGTTATTTTACCTTATATTTGATCGTGGAACCATACAACATGAACCAAAAGAGTTGACTGCAAGTCATAGGGTTCACTGTAGGGCCATACTTTGACTGCAAGATAACTGTTTGACTAGTGTTGACTCTTGATTGTTTTGGCTAGTTTGACTAATGTTGACTTGTTGAACATTTGACTAGGGTTGAATTGTATTTGACTTATATTATGAACATAGCTTTCTAAACAAAATTGTTGATTTTGTAAACCTTGCTAAAGAATAATTTCTCTTGAAGAAAAATTGATCGGTTCTCTCCCAAGGTTGGGTTTCCCAGGGTAAAAATATTGTCTCTATTGTGGATGTTTTTCTTTCTATGATCTTTATTGTTTCAACTATATTTACTCTTGATATTTTCTAAAGTGTAATTGCTCAATGATATCAATGGCATACAAATACTATGTGTAAATCATTAGGAAGTAATTATTTGGTAGAAAATTTTATTATATTGTGCATCTTGTAGAAAATTCAACAACAAGTTGCATCTAGAACAAGATCCCCTTTTTTAGGGTTTTAGGAGGGAAGTGTAGCCCTCCTCTCAAGGAGGCTTCTCCCTACTTATTGTATAAATCATAGACTTGAATTGGCCCTAGGGGAGGAGCAGAATAGCATGTAAAAGAACAGATTAGTCATTTCGTATTCTCAAGCAAGTGTTGCAATCATGTAATGTAAGAACATACTTTATTTAATGGAAACAGTGTTTTATTCCATCTCTTAGCATGGTTCTCCTTTAAGGACTCTATGCATCCTTGAGTTGGACCAACCCTAGGAGTTTTAGAGCCCTCTTGTACTTCTATTGATATTATGCTTTACAATTTTAGTATTTAGCCTATAACACAAGAAATTCTAGAAGTTATAGTCTAATGGTTTTGACCATGATTAAGTAGGTGGTTCCTTGAGAAATTCTTCATTGTAGGCCATTTTTGCAATTTGAAAACCTTCTTGATTAATCATATCACTTACTGATGTAATTTTAAGTTTTTTCATATTCTTTTCCTTTTCTTGTTGTAAATTTTGTAGTTTATTGTTTTGTTGTGCAATGATTTTATAGCTACATGAGACAATCATAATTTTGTTTCATGATGATGACACTTGAATCAGGTTGTCTTAAGCCTTTACTAGTTGAATGAAATCATTCTACAACATTACCACCTCTTTCCCTCACCTTAGGTTTGTGTTCTAATTGTGTTACATACTTGTTGGAATCTTTTAGTAGCAAAACAAAGAACCATGTAGCATATTGAAAACAATTCCCTTCTCGTAATGCTTCATAATAGTAATAATAATAATAATAATATAAAAATAATATAATATAATATTAAAATATAAGTAACTAAATAATAATAAAATAAAGAAAAGATAATAATAGTAAACAATAAAGAAAAGATAATCATAATATAATAATAATGAGAGAATATACTAATAATAATAAATAAAATAGTAAATAATATACTAGAGTTATATATATATATATAAACTATAAGAATAGTAAGAATAAGTAAAGTTAACAAAAAGTAATAAGGAACAAAATAAGAAAAAGTTAAATTAGGAGAAATATTAAAATAAGTAAAACTTAAAATAAAAAAATAAAAGTTGGCATGTTGACACATGGAATGTGTGCATCCAGATCTCTTTCCGTTTTTTGGTCTATTTAATGGACTATGAGGATGATTAGATTCATCCATTCTCTTAGGAGAAAAATGGTTGGAGACAAATGATTCCCTAGCAATAGCACATTGATTGAGGGTTCAGGGGTAGCCAACTGTAGAAAGAGTATGTGCAGCAGAGCCTACAGTTGGGTGGAGAGTCGTGCCCAAAACGTTTTTATGGTTAGCAGGATTCAAATAGTGTTCAACACCAAAATCACAAGGAATATCATCGTTACAAGTAAGTTTTTTTTCCAAAGGAAAAATCGTAATCTTTCATTAATGGTGAAAAATTACATGTAGTAAATGTTGTTCAGCATATGCGGATTTCCTTCATAACTTAAAAGTCTATGGTCCTTCCTGTACATGTCTATATCATAATCAAAAAATCATCATGCATGATGATGTTGTATCAAACTGTCAAAAAAACACCACACAAGATGTATGTATAAAAAGCAAAATATATACTTGCATCTCGCAGGATGCTGCTCATAAGATACTAGATCAACTTATATACATGGCAAAATCAATGGTCGTCCACCCGAGGGTAGACTTGGTCTATGTAGGGCCTGTGGTAGTATTGATACTGTGAGTTGCCCCTCTGTTCGCTGATTATCCACTGTCCTCCTGGAATGTGCGCGGCTTCCTTGGATAATCCATCGGCACAATGATTGTGCTCCCTGTAAATATGACGAACAATGATGCTGTTAAAATGTGCTTTGAGGTGCATAACTTCGTCCAATATATTTAAAAGTGTGTGTGCATGGCATCTAGATTTCAGATTGATCCAATTTATGATAATGTTTGAATCCCCAAAGATCTGTAAATCTCTGCAATCATGATTTAACGCAAAATGCAAAAGGTGTCTGATGGTTATGAGTTCAGCGAAGTTGTTTGTTCCCGTGCCTAAACCCATCCTCACTTTGAAATGATGATTCGTTGATAAATATAGAATGAACCCCTGCCCGTCGAAAAAGGCCCATGGTATAGATTGGTCTATGGGATTCGGGGCGGCTGGTCTGCAGGTGCGAGGAGGGGTAATTGCCAGCAGTTCATGGTATGCTGTGATGATATTGGCAGTGACAGATTTCCAGCGTATCGAGCCATATTCGAAAATCATTTTGTTTCTCGCCAACCAAATTGCCCAGCTAATGATAAGGGGAAGGCACACACGGTTTTTCTGGAATGAGCATGATACCAATTCTCCCATGCTACCGTGATGTTTTCGTTTTCCCAATTACTCATAATACCGAGCTCTTCAGTCACCATCTTCCAAATCTGTTTAGTTATTCCACATGCAAGAAAAAGATGAATGGTTGATTCCGACTACTGCTTACATAGAATGCACCAAGTGGGGCCATGTACAGATCTGTGCATGAGCGCTTCCCTAGTAGGGACCTTATTACGAAGTAAGCACCAGAAAAAGAGTTTAGTTCTGAGAGGGGTCTTTAATTGCCAGATGATCTTCCACCAGCTCTGCACTATTTCTGGCTTTTTGTACCCAATCAAACACAGGTACCCTTCCTTGGGGGTATAAAATCCTGATTCTGACTTATCCCACATGAGCTCATCTAGTCCATCTTTAATACGAATATGAGACTCACTTAATGCATTAGTGTAATCCTCCCAATTTTGATGCCATTCCGGAGGCAGATTTAGTTGCACTACTGATTTCCATGCCTGTGTAAATATGGAAGAGTTCTCCTAATCTTCTATGTGGGCTATAACTCTAGTATATGAACGAGCTCTGGTGGGAGATAACACCTCCCTCCACCTCCTGTCCAAGGATCCATTCCGATACGAGCCCTAGATCCATCATTTATTCTCCAGGTTAGGTGACTGCAAATGAGAGGTAGCAAGTACAATAAAGCTTTCTATACTGATGATATACCTGTTTTGTTCCACCCAGGTAATCGGAGCCAATCCATGAGATGAAGCGGCCATATGTACTTGTGGTATGAGATTGTTGTCCAGAAAGTTTGCTTCGTGAGCAAAGTCCATCCCAATTTCGCAACCAGAGCGTGTGCAAAGTGTGTGAGGTCCTTAAGGCCCCAGCCTCCCCACTTTTTTGGCAGTGAGATGTTATCCCAACTAATCCAAGCAAATACTCTTTTTTCTTGATTCCCATTCCAAATATATCTACAACAAATTTTCCTTAGACGAGCAAGAATACCTTTGGGTATCCAGGCTAAGGCCATCCAAAAAACAGGTGTCACCTCCAAAACTGATTTAATGAGAACTAACCTCCCTACTCTTGATAGAAAGCAATGGCTCTAGTGCGTGATCTGATTTTCTAATTTTGTGATCAGCCAAGTCCAATCCGCAATCTTGTGACCCGTCGGTTTGATCCAATAACCCAAATATTTGAACCCCTGATCCAACGGTCGAGGATTATACGGGAAACGTTGCAAGGCTAGTTCGGTTTCTTGAGCTGATGTGAAGACCTGGGAAATAGATGATTTTGTATGGTTGGCCATCATGCCTGTTGCCTTGATGAAAGAGGCAAGAATCTTAACAAAAGTAGTCAAATCCTGAACACTCCCTTCCAAAAATATGATGACGTCATCTACAAATAGTAGGTGTGTTAAGAAACACTGATCAGTGATCTTCAATCCTGATAATCTCCCATTCTGCTTTTCATGATAGATGAGTCTGCTCAGCCCTTCCATTACAAGAAGGAAAAGAAGCAGAGAGAGAGGGCGTCCCTATCTAAGACCCCTTTCAGCATGGAAAAAAGGGGAGGCGGAACCATTAATGAGCAGACTATAAGTGGGAGATGATATACATGCCATTATCCAGTTCGTGAAGGGCAGAGGAAAGCCTAGATGGATAAGCAACATTTTAATATAGGTCCAATCCACCCGATCAAAAGCCTTCGCTAAGTCAATCTTGAGAATGATACCTTTTAGACGACGAGCTCAGATAGAATGTATGGCCTCTTGTGCAGTACCAATCACTTCATGAATTTGGCGGTCTTCAAGAAAGGCAAATTGTTCTGAGAGTATGTGCTGAGAAAGAATAGGTCTGATACGATTGACAATGATTTTTGAAATAATCTTATAGAGGCAATTGCAGAGAGATATGGGACGGAACTCATTAAAAGAGCCAGGGGAGTCATTCTTAGGAATAAGGGCTATGAATGTGGTATTGATCGCATTGTACATCCTCCCAAATGAGCGGCATTCCTCCACCACCTGAAGGAGATCCGAGGCCATTATGTCATAGAAAGCCAAATAAAATTCAATAGTCCATCCATTTGGTCCCGAGTTTTTATCCTTCTTGAACCACTTCAAAACCCCCTCCAGTTCCTCTGAGGTAACCGACACGATTAATCCATTTGCTTCTTCTTCACCTACAAACTGGGGAAAGAGTCCAACTGCATGAATAATATCTGCCTGGTTGGCCTCTTGGGGAACTTTAAATAAATTCCAAAAATGTGATGTGCCTAGTCTGGAGAGTTTTTGGAAATTTTCTGCCAATTCTCCATTGGGGAGGGGCAGCTTCCAGATCGTATTAGTGACCTTCCTTCCTTTGGTATAATTCTGAAAAAAATCTGGTATTGTCATCTCCTGCCTTCAACCATATGGCCTTGCTCTTCAACCTCCATGCTTCCTCCCTTTCCTTAAGGATCTTATCTTTCTGCATCTCAAGCTCTATCACTCTGTTTTTTCCTTCAGCTGAGGAAAATCCAAGATTCCTATCATCCATCAGAGTATTCAACTCTGTTTCTATGTCCAAAATCTTTCGATCATCCTTGTCCTTCTTCTCTTTGGCCCAAGTCATGGTTATTTGTTTGAGCTTTGAAAGATTATGACAGAAACCCTCTGCTGTCGTCCTATGATTTGTTATAGGATGGGACACCCAATAGTCTTTGATCAGCTTAATATATTCTTCATCTTGAAGCCAGACATGATTGAATTTAAATGGAGGCCTTGGCTTGGCTTCAGGTCCCATAATTTCCATATATATAGGGGAGTGGTCGGATTTACCCCCTGCCCCTACCCATTGTCTGTATCTGGATAGTCTCTGGAGAAGGGGGATCTTGATCATGAATCTGTCAAGTCTCCTAGCCAGGGCAACCTCGCTTATCCTCTGGTTCCTCCAAGTAGGCATCGACTTGTTCATGGGAATATCAGCCAAATGATGATGTTCCAGAATGTCTTTAAAGAAATTGGACAAGGGGTCTATCTGTGCGAGCGATCCCCATGCTTCCTCAAATCCCATAGAGAAGTTGAGATCACCCTCGATGATTAGCTGATTTATGGATGTCAAGTTTGTACCAAGAAAATTCTGCCAGAATTCCTCCCTCCTCTGGCATGGGCCATATACATTGATGATCCTCAAAGTCTCCCCTAACTCCGTCAAGAAGAAATCCATGCCTATGTATCCCACTCCCCCCCAAGTGGCAGATACATTTATTGTCCGAGGATTGTATCCGATGGCTAATCCTCTAGCCCTACCAATGGCATCCAACGCATGGTGATGCCATCCAGGTCGCAGGCTGGCGAGGGTGTTCTCAATGGCTTCAGCACTGCCCAAGGTCTCTCGCAGCATAAGGATATCAATAGGCTCGATTTCAATCAACCTCCACATGGCTAGTTTCTTGGAGGTACTAGCCAGACCTCTGCAATTAAAGGAAAAGCACTTCATGGTGGAACCCCTGCTAGGGCTTTCAGTGCTCTAAGGACCCCTTCCATGGTGGATTGTTTTCCAGATACTACCTCGGCTCCTTCTTTCTGTATGGCTTTGGAGAGATTAGATTTGCATCCCCGGGTTGAAGGAGTAGGGGGTCCAAGGTAGACCACCCCCAGCCTAGATAGAGAGTCGGTACCCTGTGAGGGCCTTGACCGCAGGTTGTATGGGTGAGGCAAAATTTGGCAGGACGAGGCCTCTATCTCAAAAGGAAGTGAAGAGTAATGGATCGAAGGAGAAGATGGTGCAATGATGGGCGGGGGGGGGTGTAATGGAACAAGTAACCAGAGAAACAAAAGCTATCGAAGGTGCATCAACGGAATTAGAGAATGAAGGAGATATCAAAGGGGAAGAAGTAGATGTACCCGATTGTCGTGCTACCTTCGCAGCTGCTGCAGCCCTAGCCTGGGTCAAAGGTGGCAAGGGCATCCTGATTGCTTCTCCAGCCTCCTTCGACGTCCCTTCCACGCTGAGATTCTTGGGAGCCGACGATTTTGTTCGTGAAGCCGAAGCAGGGGCTTGTGAAGCCGATACTGAAGCATTTCCTTTAAGAGAGGAGGGCGGGCTTGGGCAGTCTGATGTTTTCGAGAGCAGAGGGCATTCTTTGAAAACATGCCCTACCTTATGACACCTTCTACAAGGAAACGATACCTCCTCATAATCCAATATCTGGATCCTGGTGTAATGCCTCCACTTCAGGGTGATCTTTTCTTCCAAGCCCTCCCTTGTGTCCAAATGCACCAGTATTCTTGCCAGTGCCCGGTTCTTTGACTGTACATAAGTCTTATCATATTCCAAGTATGTTCCAAGGGCATTACCAATCCTGATAAACACCGCTTCAGACCAGAATTGAAGAGGTAGGCTGGGTAATCGTACCCAAATAGGTCCCGCCCCAATTTGTTCCTGCTCCGGGTCGAATAATGGTGACCAACGCTTGAGGAGAACCGGGGCCATCTCAATGTGCCAATATTTGGCCAGGATCAGGTCGGTGTATTCAGCTTTCGAAAAATGCAGGGAAAACCAACCCCGCGCCAGACTCTGAACCTCCGGTAGCTCCTGTAGAATGCCACCCCATATGTCCTATACCCAATTCGTGAGCCTGGTAGCTGAGTAAGTCGCCCCTCTCACATGCCCAACGATTACTCTGTTGGCGTTTTCCACCACCTCACCCATAGGAATATCTTCGCCAAAGGTGATGTTGAGATCCTTTGTGGATTTCTTCATGCACTTAATCTTTCGCTTTCTAGTTCTCAGCGCCGATCACTGCTCCGCTAATGGATCTGGCCCCGAATCCTTCAAGTGAGCCGCCGATTTAGGGTTGATTATAGGGGAGTTGAAGCATCTCGAAGGAAGGAAGTTAGGGTTTGACAAGTCCGGATGAGGCAATCTCTGGGGAGGCACCGGGTTGAATGAGGGGGGCAGATCGAAATTAGGGGAGGGTGGTGTGATAGCAGAGAGAAAATTGAGCGTGCCAGGGGAGAGAGAGGGGATGTCAAAACCCGGGGGCTCCAGGGAGAGAGAACCAAAACGCAATGACGACGCAGAGGATCCAGGGAGCGCAGCGGCCTGTGAGTTAGCCGGTATAGGAGGAGCAGATACAATAGTGCTAGGGTGAATACCTCGGCCGCAGAAAATGGACTGGCCTTCATACGGGTCCTAGGAATAGTCGATCGCTTCTTCTTCATACTCCATATCTTCCATTGACCTAAACCGCCTTCGAAACTGCCAGGACAGGAGTTAGTCGCCCGAGAAAGGTGGGATGGATGTCGACCAGTCGAATAAACAGGGTGACCACGATCGCATTAACCCAGTTTAACTGCGAATTAGGAGCAAATTAATTCAGAACTGTTTATGGGCAAGTGCAGGAAGACGCACTCGCCACCTGCCCGTCTGCGGCCACGTCAAAGCCCAGAAACCCATCCTTCTCCCTCCTTTTATAGGTAAGTTGTTCATACTCATGTTTTTCTTAAATTCTATAATAATTAGTTGAATAGTTGTGTGTTGATTATAAATTGTATAATTGATAAAATTAATGTATGTTTTAGTTTCTGATTGTTACATATGGTATTAAAATGAGTTTTGACCCTGTGTAGCCTCTATGTAAAACAAAAAACAAAACAAAACAAAAAAAAACTTAATTTTACTTGTAAAGATAGAAAGGGTAAATTTTACTTGTAAAAATAGAAAAGAATTTAATCAAATAAATTTGAAAAAAATAAAATAAAAATTAATTAATTTAATATATAACAGTTTTAATAAAATATTATTAATTAAACTATTAATATAAAAAAAGATTTCGTTTGAGAATAAATAAACTTTCTTTATTATTAAATATAAACTTGGGGCACTTCTTGTTTGCATGTAATTATATACATGCACATTCTTGAAGTTATTATTGTAATTTTAATTTAAAAGGATTATATTAAAAATAAACTTTAACTACCTTATTTTAATATCATTGTATCTATGCATATTCTAAATATCTTATGAATCTTTTTATTTGAAAAAAAAACATTATAATTGGCTGAGAGTATAAGTTATTTTGAATTGGAGTTTTAAAATTAGCCTCAAACATAGCGTTCTAGACGCTCAATATAACACAAAGATATTCTAATTCTTGTATTTCTTTTATATATAAAATATATATACACACTGTGAATTCTTAATATAGTTTTTAAATAATATAACGATTTTTTGTAACAAAATTACTGTGCATGGACTGAAAACCCAAATTCACAATAAACCTGCCAACCAAAGCTATAACTTCCCCGATATCTCATTAAGTTTTATCATTCACTAAGTATGAGATTTGGCTCAGGATTTTCGTTTAACGCTCCTAGAATTTTGCTGAAAAGCATTAAACATTCAGTATAACGGACTGTTAATTCACCTGACCTTTGTTTTCTGCGTATTTGAGAATTTTGCTGAAAAACATTAAACATTCAGTATAACAGACTGTTAATTCACCTGACCTTTGTTTTCTGCGTATTTGAAGGGTTTGTGGTTTTCTATTTAAATTAAACTTGAAAAATTAGCAAGTGAAACGTAAGGACATCCTCATGATATAACTCTTGGGTTTGAGGGGTTTGTGTTTAAAAAAAAAATTAGATTTAAAGGATTTAGTAACTAAGGAGGATTGCATCTATATGATTTTTTAGAAATATATAGATATATCAATTAAAAATATATTGCTTAATTTAGAGATTTAAAGTATTATTATAAAAAGAATTTTTGTGAATTGATAAGGCTATGTAACTTCTGGAGAAGGAATAATGCAAGGTCGCAGGGGTTTTAGACCTGCCATGTAGTTTTTATATGGCCATAGGGAACTTTGTTGCACAAACCCTTGACTTCTATGCCACGAGTACAAAAATAAGGAAAACCTGCTATTTCTTGGGTTGCAGGGAACTTGGAACTTGGCATAAGTGGTTAGAAACACCAGCTCTATAGCATGACGAAGTGTCAACTAAAGTTACATAAACTCCATACATTCATAAATAAATATTAACATGTTCCAATTTTTGTTATGGATAATTTTTTCTAAAACTGTATAACAACTCGAATTTTCCATTAAAATAGAAACTCCAAAGTGTTGCGTTATTGCGAGGGCCATGTCTTAGGCATATCATACTTATTTCAAAACTACATAATTTTCAGAGATTAGTGAGAACGATATATGCAATATGTTAAAATATGTAATACTATTTGGTTATAGATATTTATGATTTTCATAAACGAGAGTTGTTTGGTTATTGTGTTTTTGTTTTTGTTTTCAATTTATTATTTTAAGTAACTTTATGGGAAGGATATATAATATCTTGATATGAAATTCCTTCCAAGGTGAGGAATAAGTGTGTATGCTATGATAAATTAAATATATAAATAAATTTTATAGTTGCTTAAGAAATTTATTATTATTATATTAAAAAAATAATTATTATTTAGTTGAAGGTTTAAATGTAATATTAATTTGAAATGTATAAAATTGTAATGATCAGTAGTATTGGATTAAAGAAATTAAATTTAGATTTTAAATTAGGAATGATTACTAACACATTAGATGAATATTAGTGGTATTTCAATGCTACTAATCGAATTTGTAGTGGTAGTATGGTTGCTTAAAAAAAAGCCAAGACCATGTCTCGAGCCAAATCCTCTCCCACCTTAGCTCTATGCATGCATACTTCAACTAAATCCAATTAAGGAAAAGAAACTCGTTTAAGATTTACAATATTGGTGTAACTTATAGCCAACATCCACGATGAGCCATCTTTGTGTTTAATTTTGTTGTATAGATAGATTTTTTTTTGGGTGTTATAAATAATATTTTCAAAATATTATGCATGCTAACGAATTTAAATATAAAAAGACTAAAACTTAAATTAAAATATTGGTATA
>APFE030734351.1:15012-38678 GCA_000404065.3 Pinus taeda
TGCTTAGAATTCTTAATATATTTTTAAAATAAAATAAAGCTTTTTTAAAAAAAATTATTACGCATGGACTGAAAACCCAAATTCACAAGAAACCTACCAGCCAGAGCTACCTCCCCCTATATCTCATTAAGCTTTATCATTCACTAAGTATGAGATTTGGCTCATAGGATTTGTGTTTAACGCTCCTAGAATTTTGCTAAAAAGCATTAAACATTCAATATAACACATTCTTAATTCACCCCACCTTTGTTTTCCACGCGTTTGAAGGGTTTGTGGTTTTCTGTTTAAATTAGACTTACAAATTAGCAAGTGAAGCAAGGAGATCCTCTTAATATAAGTCTTGGGATTGAGGGGTTTGGTTTTTTTTTAATTAGATTTAAAGGATTTAGTAACTAAGGAGAATTGCAACTTATGAATCAAATACCACTGCGTAATTTAGTTCAGATAGATACTTATTATATATAGAATTTTTTTAAACATTTTTTTAAACATAAATTATGTTTGATTGCTTAAATTTTATTGATACACTATGGTATTATGTATGAGATTATGGTTTCAATTATTTGTTATGTCAACATAAGAATATTGAAGTATAACATTTTGATGATGTGAGGGTATGTGGTAATTGAACATAGTTTTGAAGAGAGGTTAACGAGGCATATGTGGCGCTTATTTATTTATTTTTGTTATGATAATGATGTTGTATGCTCATGATGGATATGATATATATATAATGTGGCATATGGATGATGATATTATAATATGAGGTTATATTGACATGTGGATTCATTTATTATGTGATGTCATGATATGTCTTTGATGTTAATATGTTGATGTTATAATTTATGAGGGTATTTTATGTGGTAATCACATGCAAATTTTATGACATGCATGAGCATGTAGTTTGTTATTATTCAGAATGTTATGATTAACAATGATGTTATTTTCTCACAATAACATGCAATATTTGGCATGTGGATTATTTGTTATGATACTATGATGTTATAACTAATGCATTGGTTGCATGTTGAGATGTGGTGCTTGATAAGAAATCCACAAATGAGTTGAGAGGGCCAGTTATTTGATGATCTCGTGGGAGCCTATACCTGCGAGGGAGAATATGAAACACCATATGGGTTGGGGACATACTCAATCAACGCTACCTATGCCTGTGGTTCCTTTGTCTTGTATAGTGTTTGATGAATAACTCTTGAGGGGCTATGGGACCATCTTGAGGAGGCTAATTGCATGATACTCGCTTGAGATGCTAAAGTATGGTGGGGGTGTAAGGACTTCCGTGCCTAGGGTTGTGCACCTTAGTGAGTGTGGAGGGAGTAGGATAACTTTTTGAGATGCTTGGAGTACTACTGCATGGACTACTGAGTTGGGTGCCTGCATTAGGGCAAATGAGGTCTAAGATAGGCACGAGCCTTGGGGCCAACCTTGGGCTATGGTATAGATCGATGAAGCTTTATGCCTAGTTCTGAAAGTTGGGAAAAAAGACAAAGATTCCATGGTATTTCTCTAGTGATGTGAAAACTTTCGATGCCTGTCGGTTATACGAGTTTAGCAAAGGGTATAGGGATAACGTAAAGTAATAAATAACTAAATAAAATAAAATAAAAAATTAAATGGTTCAACTTAAATTTGGGACAAAGTTCCTTAAAGAGAGGAGTATGTAATGCTCCCTATAATAATATAAATAATAATATAATTAATATTAAAATATAAGTAAATAATAATAACAATAAGAAAAGATAATAATAGTATATAAATAGTGAACAATAGAGAAAAGATAATAATAGTAAAATAATATAAATAATAAAGATAATATAATATAATAAAATAAATAATAGTAAATAATAAAATATATATAAAGTAAACTAGAATAAGTAAAGTTAACAAAAGATTAAAAATGAATAAAATAAGAAAGAGTTAAATTAAAAGAAATATTAAAATAAGTAAAACTTAAAATAAAGAAATAAAAGTTGGCATGTTGACACATGGATGTGTGCATGTGGATCCCTTTCTATTTTTTGGTATATTTAATGGAAATGAGGAGGATGAGATTCGTCCATTCCATCATCCATTATTTTAGAAGAAAAGTGTTGTGAGACAAAGGATTCTCTGGCAGTCATACGTTGATTGAGGGCTTGGGAGTGCTCAGTTATAGAAAGAGTATGTGCATTTGAGCCTATGGTTGGTTGGAGAGTCACCCCAACACTTTGTTGTGGTTAACATGATTCAAATAACATTCAACTCTGAAATCACAAGGAATATCATCACTAAAGGTAATTTATCTTTGCTCATGTTTTTTGAAATTCTATGATAATTATTTGAATAGTTGTGTGTTGATTGTATCGCATAATTGATAGAATTAATGTATGTTTTAATTTGGGGTTGTTACACTTCTCTCGCCAATTCAACAATAAGCATTTGGTTTAACCTCTCTAATGTATTACAACATGTTTGGGATGTTGATGGAATTTATAAGTATAAAGACCCCAAAAATTTTCTTATAGATGCTTTTATCAATTACTTTCGGAAGTATTTCTTTCTACAACTTAGGTTTTAGATTTTCAATCATTTTTTCCCAACACATGTTCTTTTTCATTTATTGCAAGTAGCATATATGTGTGTGCAATTTCATTTTTCGTAAGTCATTTATGCAAATCTACCTTTCTGTAGCATAACTTAGTATGACAACTTAATTTGGTCTTTATTTATCTAACCTTCATTCTAATACCTATGAGAATTCCAAAAAGAAGAATATAGTGCTTATGTTCACATGCAGTGTCGACCCCACTTAAATTTGTACAAACCCTAGGTTGATAATTAAATTTGATACACATGGAGTTGTAGCATTGGTTCTACAATACTAAGGGTCATCAATGGCCTATGCCAATTTTGAATAGGAGTTCTTGGAAGTAGAGGCTACCTTATCCACAAACTGCCATTGATATTCTACTGGATAGTTCGTTACAATACATTTGATAAATTATACTTAAAAATATGAAATATACACTGAGGGTTTATTTCTCTTTAGATTTTTGGATATGTAAATTATCGTTTATTGTGTATGCATGTAAATTCTAATTATGCAGAAAATAGAGAATAATGAAATAAAAACTCACAAACCATGATTTGACACAAGATATAACTTAGGAAACCCTTTTGGGAGAAAACCCAACTAAAAGGTGAGACCGATTTTCTCTCTTTATATGAATAGAAAATGGTTGCCAGCACAAAAAATTAAGGCTTGTGACCCATGGACTACTATGGTGCATAAACCAACTATGTATTATTCCCCCTATCCCTCTCAACTACTCTATTTTTCTATGGAACAAAATGCACTTGAAAAAAATGGAACCCTTTTTCCTCCCAGTGGTATGGTTATAGCAGAACCCAATAGCCTACCATTGGTTAGGTTTGACTCCTTTAATTCTTCATTGGGGTTACAACATTGAATCTTCTAGAGTCCTTTTCATCATGATCATGTGGCTAGCCCATTTTCCATAGTAATGGGGTTAATGTGTCATCCTCTTGAATTATGGTGGACAAGATAGGAAGGTCAACTTCTGAGTGGCATAACTTTTGCATACAAAATTTGATTGAGGCAATTATTGCATTGTTGGATAGGTCTCTGTGTGTAGAATAGGGTAAAAAGGGGCACACAAAAGAAACATTTTTTACCCCCAGAAAACGCTATGTGATGCCTCAAAATGCTCCTGGAAAGTTTCAAACCCCAATTTTCCAAACTGGGTCCCGTTGGTAAAAATGGTCCTTTCAATTGATTCCTCCCATTTTCCACTCTGAAAAACATCAAGACGGATGAAAAATAATATAATGATCCAATATGGATCAATAGTAAGGTGGGAGATAAAATTAAAGAAGGTCGCAAAATCCCATTTGCAAATATAACCCAAAAATTTGCAAGCTATTTCATGAGACTGTAAAAAGGAAATAACAAAAACACAAAAGGTGGTACATGAGAAAATATAAGTGTCACAAAAATTTTCTTGGGTTTATTGAAGCTTCAACACATAGAAATATGGAAACCCTTCATTTCTCTATAGTCCCCTGGTGATTTTGCTACCCATTACATATCATGCTCACCTAGCACACATAAATTCACAAATCCCATTTATTAGCTAAGTTCCAAACCTCTATGGTGAGTATTTAGCATGAAAAAAGATTTTTTAGAGAGCCCAAAACAAACCAACAATGTTGCAATCGAGATTAGCACTTTTCTAGGCATATTTGGAAACTCAAACATTAGTATAGCCACTCAAAGCACCCTAAAAAGCTTTACACTTGGGAATGGTATAATTCTACTCAAAATTTGCTACTCCATGGATTCATTGGCCTAGGCTCTCTCTAGATTTGGTCTAGTGTCTCCATGAATATCTATTCCATGTGTTTTCTCCACTTTTCCTAACCATTCTTATGTTCATTTTTGAATTTTGAGATGGATACATGCCTATGACACTGATTGAATTTTAAGAGTACTCGAAAACCACCACATAGCCCCCATACATGTGGGGAGTTGTTGCTTCAACTACCTAATGCTTCATCTAATCAATTATGAGCCAGTGGGAAAACAAGGTAGTCAAATTTCAAATTCAAATTTTGGCATAGATATTTGAGTGAGGCCTTTTTGGAAATAACAAACATGACTAAATTCCCATAACCACCTCACTTGTTCCCACTTTTAGTATCATAGTTTCTATTGGTGATCGAATTCCTAATTGGTTGCTCAATATTAGTTTAATTAATAGAGATAACTTTACATACACATCATTTTCGATTGTTCAATTTGGCCCACCACAATGATGACCTTTAAATGTCGCTATAGGAAATAACAACATAATTATTTATAGTAATCTTAGGGTTCAAAATGGGGTTATTACATCTTATTCCATAAACCCATAATCTTGTTCCTTAAAATAATCTCCATGCTATTTATTTTACATCCAAAGCCTTTGAAAAGAGAATGAACTTTTTGAGGCCTCGTCCCCCAAAAGATTTTTGTAGTGCCAACTTTTTCCAGGAGTCTAGTAATAATCCTTTATTTTTTGGTCTCTATGCTAGTTAATCTCACAACAAATTTTCCTAATGGTTTACAAAACACCTTTTGGGATCTTGGTAAGCTATACCTAGTAGACTAAAATCACTTCCATAATATCTTTTACCAAACCATAACCATTTATTGCATCAACAATTTATTTTCTTCTCCTCTTTCATTGTCAACAACTACCAATCACATTTTTTATATGGATTTAGCTTAAAAAAGAAACTAAGATACTTCAAACTCTATTCTATATCAATTATATTATAGGGTAAAAGTGAAATAATATTTTTTTCCTATTCAGATATCTCCCACAAGGTCATCATAGATTTTCCCATATTAATGGTCATTCTACTTTTTACATAATAAAGCCATGATGCCTTTTAAGTTATCAAAGACTCTTTTGGTACCTTCACAAAAAAGAAAAATATTGTTTTATAAATTGTTATCAACTTATTTTTCATCCTTAGGATTGAGGAGAGACCTTTCATTAACTTATATAAGTTGGAGGTTGAGGTACCATCTCACATCCTTGGATAGACATAATTACATGCCCCATCACTCTAGTTCCTCAGAGAAATGGATAGAGATCACTCTATCTCAATTAGCAAGGAGTGATGGAGCTTCCCTCATCACTAATTTCCTTCAACAAGGGGGCAATGAGAAGTGAAAGCATCTAGTATTTGGTTTCCCAAGATGATAAATTTGAAGTGGGAGATGACTTAGCTAGAGGTCAATAATTGAAGCCTTAACCTAACTTCTCTTAGCCCTAGGTGTCTGTATTCATACTCCTAGATCTATGAGAAGCCTATACAATGGGACTCTTCTAGGGAGAGATAGATCTAGAGACATAGGTTAACACACTTATGTTGGTGTATTTCTCAGGAGTACTTCCATGCATTGTTGTGGTGAGCTTGATTAGACCAAGTGAGTTAAGGAGGAGAAGGAATCGAGGTGAGTAGGAGAGAATTTCTCTACATCAAAGGATAATTGTAAGAAATTGTTGTCTTCATTAATGTAAGATACATGATATTTTCCCCCAAATTCTATTGTTATGTGTTTTGCATCTGAAGATATTTACATGTTTTGATTAGATCAATGCTTGTACACTAACAATTCTTCATTTAGAGACATGATATTTGTCATTTGGTTGTGGTGTGCGTAGCTTATAGGAATTGGTAATAGGAGTAAGATCTTTGGAGTTGGAGTAGGGACTTCCATGGTTGGTCTGGTCACAAAAAAACACCAACTAGTGAAAGGTGAAGGCATATCTAATGTTGAGTTTATTGTTTCCATGAACATGAAGAAATGTGCATGTAAGATATATGGGGAAAAACATAAGAATTTTATTAATAATGTTTGGTATATCTAGGGGCAAGATCTATGGAGTAATAGCTCCTTTACTAATAGGAAATTTTCTACAAGCACAAACAATAAATGTGCGATTTTACATGATACTCCAATAGGTACCCTTTTTTATATTGCCATTTCCTTTTGCTTCTTTAATTAGCCTACTTAAGCCATACATTATTAAAAGAAAGATAAAGGGGGAGAAGGGACATCCTTATTTGAGGTCCCTCTATGATCTAAATAAAGGGGTCGTTAATCCACTTAATAATAGAACAAATGATATAGAGGAAATGCAACTTACTATCCAAATAATATATTGATGGCCAAAGCCTAAATGAATCAATTAGTCTAATCATGTAAACCCAACTTAACCTATCATAATATTTAGATACATCCACTTTCATCAACATCATTATTTGATTTCTAGCTTTGATTGAGTGTAAGCATTTTTAGTTGACCTTGATTGCCTTATGGATTTTCTTTCTCTCTAAGAACCCATATCTTCCTTAATTTTTTTTTTGAGAGAACACTTTTCAATCTTCTAACAATTACCTTTGAGATAATATTATATATGTAATTGAATAATGAGATGGGCTTAAACTACTCCAAGGTTGGATAAATACTAGGAATGTTGTATTAAAAGCTCCCTACATTTTTCCTTGAGTTTTTATTGTCTCCACCACCCTTTTTAAATATCCCTTATAAAATTAGAACAAGCAAAATTCGATAGGAAGTCAATCATGCCCTATATTTTTTTCCTTTTGAATTCTATGTAAATTTTAATATAGTTCTTCTTTCCTAGCCTCCTTTATTAGGCTTCATTATCCTCCCCATTTGTTATAGACATATTTGGGCACTGCAACCCCAATCACATATGTCCGTAAACCAAGGGCTTCTGAGTCCCTAAAAGTGTTGTTTCATGCCCTAAAGGAAGGGAGTTTCTATAGTGGTATATTGATCACAGACAACAAAACTCTTGAATACAACTGAAGAGAGTGAACAAAAAACCAAAATATAGAAGCAGAAGAGGTCTTATCTGATAATCACACCTGTAACACAGGGAAAGAGCGATGCATCTCACCTACTGCACACCGGAGGTGCGATGCATCTATATTCCCAAGAAGAGAAGGTGCGATGGTCCAGGGATGAGACTTCAACTGGGTTCTTGGTCACAGTTTGTAACTCAGTTAAGGGATTTAAACCGAGCAAATGATAGTCAATAAATGCAAATCACAGGGGCTGATCTAATGAGGCTACTTGAGCCCCCACTAGAGCAATTAGGATGTTTGCAAATCAATTGTTCAGTTTATAAACAAAACCCGGAGATAGACTGAAGCAGCATTGATCTACTTTGCACTTGCATAGCAAATGTAGTTCGAAGGCTAGCTGGCTTGACTTCAGGCTCTGTCTGTAAGTTTATAAAGCAAACAAATATAGACAAGCAAACAAGCTACTCAGTCCCTAGCGGAGTCGTCATTTTGTTATCGAGAAATCTAGTGTCCATGCGAAGCTGTGAGTCCCACTAAGACTGGTAGCTATCTTAGAAACAAACAGATTAAAGTTACTTTCGTTTTCCTTTACAAGAAGTAGATAGGAGAGGAGCAAAGAATACCAACCTCAATCCTTTGCATGATTCAGCCTCCATAATACAAAGAACTGTAAATGTTTTTATGTATTGTTCGCCATTTACGGTTCTCCTTTACAAAGAAGTAGCGTAATAAAACTGTCGTCTTTTGATTTGGAAGTGTCGCAAGTGTCGTTTTCAGACAAAGAAAAGAATCCTACTGTTCTTGATGGTCGATTACACTGTTACTCTTGTATTTGATTTGAATTAATAGTTTTTCAAGTGTCAAAAGCAGTCTTCAATTCAAAATCGCAAAGTGTCGTCATTATCTTCCTTTCGTTTTTTGAAAAGAAAATCGTTAGTACTGTCGCTTGAAACGATTCAAATTTGTACTTAGCATTCTTTTTTTCATTCACACATTAAGAAAGCGAAAACAAATACATGCGTGTGCATTTGCATTTAGACTGCTTGTTGGTTTGATTTAGGACAGTGCATCTAGTGTGTGCTCTCTGCTCTATGTTGAAAGAATCTCATTTCTCTTTCCTTAGTAGCTAGGATTTTCATTGCAAAAAAAAGATTAAACGATTGTTTATCATCTTAGATTGCATTTTAGGAACTATATATCTACATCATGCGATGAACCTGAAAGGAAAACTTCTTAAGAAAGATCAATTGTAAAATAAATTCAATGAACATAAAAACGCTTTGGAACCTGATGCACAACGTTTAGAAGTCTAGGCTAGAGACGTATTCCGGCGTCGTAAAGCCTGGTAGCTATCGCTTTCATCGTAGGTTGGGTGATTCCTCCTCTTTGAGACGACAAGTGCTAGTATGGACTTGTGCTCCCACGTACCGTCGAGTATATATTGGGAGACCATAATAGGCTATCCCCTTTATCCTTAGGAAGCCATGTCTACCGCCCTATCGATCACAATCCACTGAACACAGCATTCGGGAAGATTGACTTCCATACCATAAAAATTATTCTGTAGTTTTGTGATTGGTTTGGTAATCCCTCTGTCTAGATTTCCCGATAACACATAGTCAACAACCTCATCCAAACTTCATCCACCCATGGTCCTCACTTTCTATTACAATGAAAATTCTCCAAGCTTTTTGAGAAAATCCAGCCATCTCCCAACTTTCATTTTGAGTTTTGAAGTGGCCCTAGGCACTCGCTTGCCTCATTCGATCCTCAAACCACCTTCCCTAAGCTTTCCATCACCTTCAACATCCATCCTTTTTCTCTCAGCTGTATCCTATAGGTTTTCAAGGGATCCTATAGGTTTTCAAGACATCCTATAGGAAATCCTGTAGCATCCTGTAGGAAACCCTATTTTGAGGCCAAATTGAGGATAAAGCCTCTAGGAAGCTAGAAAAGAGTCCCTAATCGTCCCCAAATCCCTTTGGCCATTCACCATCATCTCCAAGCCACCTACCAAATCACCAAAAGAGATCAAATTTCACACCCTCACATGAAAAAAGACAAAAAGAAAAATAGATTTATTTTATTCATTTACATGCATAGTAGTAGAAGGCTTGATGGTTTAAATTTGCATGCTTAGGACAAACGGATTGCATACATGTTAACTTAGCATCCTTCTGAAGAAAATCCTCTTTGCAGTTAGTTAGAAATGGTGTGTTTTAGCATTTGATTTTAGTCTCTTTCTATGTACTGTCTTTCTTGCAATAGGTTAAGGTTCCATTTCAAACATTTCATTTTCTACAAATAGTTAGGATTTGACTTCAGTACATGCACTCCATTACATCATGAAAGTAAAGGAATAACACATTGTATGCTGCACATATAATTTCGATACATCTTAATTTTTTACAAGCCCCGTGTTGATAATTAAAGTCGATAGCCTTAGGATTTGCAACATTCTTGTTGCAATACTGAGGCTCATCAATTGGCTCAATGATTATACTTGGTACTTTTATGATGTAATATGCATGTTAGAATAGGATGCATTGCATTCTTATTTTTCACATTAGAACTAACACCATATGATATTGTTATCTTAGATTAGCTGCATTGAGATTAAATTGCATTTAGAATAATTTTTTTTTTTGGTTGGTTTTATGGCCTAACAAGAGCATGGGTTATCATAAGACACCACAAAAACATGTTTCCTTGTGTGCTTGGTCTTTGACATGTGAAGGTAACAGGTCTACGGTCCCAGGAGATTGTTGGTGTCCTCATGACCTCCCCGTTCAAGTACCTTCATGCACTCTCTAATAATATTGGGTTAAAATTTCATGTAATAATGTTAATAAAGGAAAACTAATACCAAGGTCATGGGACACGTATTCCAAGTTGAATGCCAGGCAAGACATAGTGATGGGGATCAATGGTAATAATTAATGGCTATGGAAATTAGGAAATTCATTGGAAAAGGAAAAAAGGCATTAATTGGCATTTTATTTACGAAAATAATGGAAAATAGGAGAAAAGGAAGGTTAAAGGTAACAAAATTTCATGTGAGGAAATTTGAAGGAAAAATAGAGGAAAATGAAGAAACTAGAGGCCTTAATGATAAAAAGGCTTATGAAGATCAATTGTAACCTTTTTTCAATTTTATCTTGGACCACTCTCTCTCTATTCTCTCACTATCACATACTCTCGCACACTTATATTTTTATTAGAGAAATCTTGGATCACTTTGGCATACATTGGATTTGGAGAAATAAGAAAAATGAAAGTGAAAAAGTACAACAAAACATCTAGATCAACAACTACAACTGGATTACTTTGTAGGTAAAAATTTGCATGTGTGGTTACCTTATTGATTTATTGATGCATGGTATATGCATGTGATTATCTGGTTATGATATGTCATTGGCATGGAGAATTTCCTAGATTGATAGTGGTTTTTTCCTAGCCTTGCCATTTCCCAGATAGGCATGGTGTTGTGGGTTTTCCACTTGTTGTTTTTCTGATTGGTGCTTGTAATTGTTTATGGTTGTGGGTTGAAACAAATGCTCTAGAAGCCGCTAAACAATTTGGGTTTAGTTAAAAGTCTCAAATCCTAGGTTGGAAAAATAGTCGGGAGCCCTTGCTAGGTTGAGTTACTAGTCCTGGAACTAGTCTAGATAAATTCTCTGGAACCATGGAAGGTTGTGAGTTGAGATATTAATTCCTAGAGCCCTGGACAACTTAGGTAGACACAAATCTAATTGTTGTTAGTGATTTCTAACTGTCGGGTGGAATCATTGGTTGAGGGTTGAGGCGTTTTGGCCTATGGAAGCCCTTGTTTGGTTTGTCTTGGTTTATTCCATGAGATCCCACGTTCATTATTAGAATATGGCATGGGGGTGATCGGCTAAAAGAGAGATTGGACTCATCCCAATCTATGGTTGAGTGGTACATGGAAGTCCCTTACCTCGTTGGTATCTTCCTATGTCAATAGGATATACTCTTCTATTGTGATTCATGTATATTTATTGGCAATGTGTTGGTGATATTATGGTTGAGTTCCATGGTTGATATGTTGGTCATTTTTTAGTTATATGTTGTTATATGATGCGTATCATCTATGGATCTTGTCATGAATTTTTTAACTATTGATCAGTTGATGAATATATGGGCTAAGAAGTGTTAGTTCAACTAGGTGGAGAGGGAAGAGGGCTTTCTCAATGATTCTCAGATGAATCTCAATATTTTATGTTAAGATATGCTCTCATGATCTGTAGCTTATATGTTCGCCATATGTCTAACGAAATTCCTATCACGCTCTAGGAATTCTAGGTCAAGTCTTGCCTTGAAATTTATATGTCTAGCATTTTTTTCATGTCATTATTGATTCTGATAAGTTACAAGAAGTTTTGGGCAATGGTCTGGATGCTAACCTAGAATCTAGGCTTAGATCCTCATACTACATGCTCTTAACTAGAAAGTTTGGGATTCAACCACATGGATGCAGTGTTATGCTTGTAGTTGGAGTCTTCCAACCACATGGATGTGTTGTTGTGGGTGCAGTTGAGAGACCAAGGTAGTAAAAGAGAGGTCTACCTTAGGATTTAGCCACCTAGGGTGGTTTCTCAGTCTCTGAATTTCGTGAAGCCCTTGTGGGATGTTGTTAGATTTCAGTGTGTCATCAACAGTTGATCCCACTTCCTTAAATGGATCTAGGAGGTCGAGTCATGTCATATAAGCTCCAACTCTCATGTTTACCTGAGTAGGCTGGTGAAACTAGGTAAATGTGGGAGGGGTGTGTTGGCATTATGGATCATTTTTTGGTTGGCATTGATGTCATTGGTGTATTTTTGGTTGGCATTGATGCTAACTTGGTAGAATGTGATTCAGAGTCATTTTTATGCACATGGTCGATTGGTAAAAGTATTGGGTTTGATGATTGGGTGCAGGTGGTAGTGATATGGTACTTGCCTTGTGCATTGGTTGCAGACCTTAGCTCAGTGGTTTTAGATGTTAGTCTATGTATTTTTCTTGTACATGCAAGCCTTGTCAGGTTGTGGAGATGCTACACCTAGTTCACAATAATTGGAGACTACCAAGTTATGATTATGGTACTTGGTGTGTGTATGGATTGTTTTTATTCAATATGCTTAGGTGCAGGGCCTATCATTGACGACTTGAAGGTTATGTCGGTGTTGGATAAGTTGTGGAGCAGTTTATGGCTCAGGTGTTAGTGTAGTTGTTGGTTGGCATTCAAGTCAACCTAGTTTTATTTTTTATGATGTTGGTGATGTGGAAGTGGTTCATTGAAGCATCGTAGAGGTTACAATGACTTCCTAAGGACTTATTGATCGTTATTAGGGTATGGAAGAAGTTTGGGAATGTTCTTAGCTGAATAGATTGATTTTTCTTATCCCCTATCACATTTGCATGGAGACAAGCCAATGAATGTGACTGAGAGGCACCAGTATTTGGGAAGAATACCTTTGTATGAATCCAATTGATATCAAGTAGTGTTTTTTATGTGACTCAGACTTAGAGCTATTTTTTCTCCAAATTCCTTGTGCACTTTATGAATTCCTTTGATTTCCTCACCCATAATAGTGTTACTTCATCTTTTAATTATTGTAGGTGTAAGATAACTTATAGAAAATGGTTAAAAAAAAAATATTCCTTGTTAAGTGAAGTTAGTGGCTAGATGAAGTCAAGGACAAATGAACCAAACCACTTCCATCATATGAACAAAAATCCACTACAGAATGGTGATTATTGATTTAACCACTGTAGAAGATTAGAAATAGATGGAGATCATGAGATTATCAATTGGTTCTCTTGAGAAGAAAAGGTGATGGTTGTGTGATCTTGGAGAGTGTGTGTGAGACAATAGTGGTGTGTGCAAATTGTGCTGAGAATTTTGTAGAAAATATTCATCAATTCATAGTGGTAGGAGATGGCAGTAGAAGTATGATTCAACCAAGATTTTATGAAGAAGTATAGTTAGGGAGTGAGGAATGATTATAGATCATTTCCTTTCTTCTTTCTCATTGTGTTTTCATCATATTATATTTTGTGTATACAGGATATATTATTGATGGGGTTTTTGCAATGATTAAGTGAGTTGTTGTAGCAATGTTCAGTGTGGTTGTTGTAAATGTTTTTAGCTTATATTTTCTCAAGGTTTATGTGTTGTTCTAGTTGAGTTTTTCAGATTGACTCCAGTCTGAAAATGGATGAAATGAGGGTCACATAGAAGAGTGGAGTGAGGGATCCGAAAAATTAAGTACAAAAAACATATTTATTCATGAGTCTAATCAGAGTTGGGCAAGACTCATTGGTTGTGGTGGCTTCTAAAATATCATGTCCATAGAGTCGTAAGATGAGGATCATATTTCATCATAAGTTCAACTGGAGTTGGGCGAGGCTCATTGCTGATGGTGGCTTCAAGCAGATGGATGTCTGTAGAGTTATGAGATGAGGATCAGAGTTCCTTAATGATAACAGCCATATGTATTTTCTATTTATTGAATCTCTTGATAAATAATGAATTTATTGAGTAGCGCAAAAGTAACAAATGGTATTTTTTTCCCTAGAGATGGTTTTCCACCAGAATCATCTGTTTCATGTTGTGCATGTTTACTTTGTTATTTGTATGGTTTTCATGTATTTTTATCATGTGATATGATCTAGTAATGGGTTAATGTATGTGTGTAATTCAGTAATTGAAAAATATTTAAAAATTAATAGTCAATGTCACTAATGATTCACCCTCACCCTCTCAATATTGAGCATATTTCCAACAATTGGTATTAGAGCCAATGCCTTTGTTGCAGCTTCATTGTTGGTAGGTATATCATGGGAAATTAAGCAGAATTTGTTGCAGATTGAGTTCTTATTCTTCATGGTCCAAATTATGCACTATGGAAGGTGATATTCGAAGCATAATTCAATGATATTGATGATGATTTTTTTCTCTCATTAGAATATAATATATATGATGAATCAAATTAGGAAGGCAAAAAAATTATTTTGAAGACCATGTTAGACCATGATGCTGCTAAAGTGAGACATTGTAAGGCTGCAAAAGAGATTATGGACAAGTTGCATAGTATCTATGGAAGAGAAGGATTTCAAGTTTCATATGTTGTTGAAGAAACTCACTTCAATCTTAAAGAGAAGGAAAATTATGTAGAAGACTCGACATTCATAGTAGTAGCAAATCTAGTTTTCTCTCAAAGAGATAGTGAGAGTAGCCATGAGAGTAACTACATGCCCATCATTGCTCTAAAAGGATAGCATGATGAAGTCATCAAAGAAAATGAGATATTATCAATTCAGTTGAAATATAGGGAGGCTTATTGTGCAAGATTGAAGATGAAACAACTTGTTTGAAATGTGAGCTTGACAAAGAAAATAATCAACAATATGAATATCAAAAGTTCAAGAAAAGGACCAGAATTTTGGATGAGATCCTTATTCGTCAAAGATCTCCTCTTATCAAAATTGGATTGGGTTTTGAAGGAAAATCATGTCAAATGAAGGAAAAGGAGAAAGAAGAGTACAACCATGTAGTAGAAAATCATAAGACTATTACCAATGATGTCAAGAAAACCCTATAGGTTTTAACCCTGTACAAAAATTACCTGCATACAAATTCTAAAACACAGAAAATAAATAATGTGAGAGCATAACACATAAAACACATATACACAGAGATTTCCCCTGGATCCCAAAACTAGGACTACTAGCTTGATTTTTCATTATGTTCCTTTAAATTTTACAATACATATTTCTACACGCTGAAGCATACAATACCACAGATCAAAGGCCATCGCATCCAAAACCGTAGACCGAAAACCATCGCGTCTAAAGTCATGTGCAAAAAACATGCACAAAACCATAGGTAGGTCCACCCAACCTAATATAGGGTCCGAAACCAAAATTTTCTGGGGCGCTACCCTGGACCACATAGAGTGGGGTTACCTGCACCCCTCAAACCCCATGTGACTCCCCACACTACACAATCAGTGCAATGAAGGGGGCACTCTGCCCCCCTTCCAACGCCTCGGTTAACTACGTGGGCTAGCTGTGGAAAGAATATAACACAACCCAACATTCTCCCACTTGTTGTTTTCTTTCCATAGGGGGCCACAAGAGAGCTTAGTCATTTATCCAACCCTGTAGTGCCCATTTCTTCTCTACAGCAAGAGAACTTCTCAGAGCTCACAGATTTTGTCAATGCATCTATAGTATTCTTCAAAGTGTCCACCTTTACCAGCAACACCTTTTTGTCTTCTATCACATCCCTCACAAAGTGATACTGAACATAAATGTGCTTTGTTTTTGAATGGTAAGCAGGGTTATTTGCCAACAAAATTGCACTTTGGTTGTCATAGTCTATCCGTATATCTCCCTGTACTAACCCCATACTTGAACACAATCTTTGCAACCAAACTGCTTCCTTGCTTGCATGAGTGGTTGCCATGTATTTTGCCTCTGTAGTTGATAGTGCGACTACATATTGTTTCTTACTCATCCAACTCACTACACCTCCAAATAGGTTAAACACATACCCACTTGTAGATCTTCTCTGATCCAGATCTCTAGCCCAGTCTGCATCAACAAAGTCACATATATCCAAAAGTCTAGCCAATCCTAGTCTTCCTTGGTAGCACAAACCATAATCACTAGTGCCATGCAAATACCTGAAAACCCACTTCACTGTTTTCCAATGCTCCTTCTCTGGTGTTGAAATAAACCTTCTCAATACTCCCACTGCATGTGCAATGTCTGGTCTAGTATAGACCATCGCATACATCAGGCTACTCACTGCACTTGCATATGGAAAATGGGACATATCCTCTTCCTCGTCTTGTGCCTTAGGACACTGTTCAACAGATAACTTTATACCTACAAGAATAGGAACCTTCATTGGTTTATTATCCTGCATATTGAACCTCTACAATATTGTCTCAACATACTTCCTTTGGTTTAACGAGAGCTTCCTCTTTGCTTGATCTCTTTTAATTTCCATGCCCAAAATATACTCTACAGCACCAAGATCTTTCACATTGAATTTGGAGGACAATTGGATTTTCAAATCCTGGATAATTTCTTTGTCATTTCCAACCAAAAACATATCATCCACATACAAGACCAAATAAATAACATGGTCACCAATTAATTTGAAATACACATAGTGATCTGCTTCGCTTCTGGTGAAGCCAAGTCCTCGTATAAATGTATCAAATTTCTAATACCACATCCTTGGTGACTATTTTAACCCATACAAAGACTTCTTTAACTTGCATATCATCTCTTTCTTACCCTTCACCTCAAAGCCTTCAGGTTGCTTCATGTAGATCTCCTCTTCCAAATCCCTATGAAGAAATGTTGTCTTCACATCCATCTTTTCTACCTAAAAATCAAAAGCAGCAACAATAGATAAAAGTAATCTAATAGAAGCTACCTTGGCAGCAGGAGAAAAAATATCGCCAAAATCAATTTTTCGCACCTGGGAATAACCTTTTGCTACCAACCAATCTTTTTATTTCTCCACCTTTCCTTCTGCATTTGTCTTCTTTTGAACACCCATTTGCTACCAAAGGGTTTCCTTCCAGCCAACAACTCCACCAAATCCCAAGCCTCATTTTTGTGCAAATATGCCATTTCATCAAACATGGCCTCTTTTTAGAGTTTTCCATCCTCTGAATCTACTACTTCCTTCATAGTTTTGGGATCATCATCAGTAATAGATAAATAAAAATTTGAACAAAAAGTAGATGGACTATACATTTTTGGTTGCCTTCTTTCTCGAACTAATCTTCTCACATCCGGAGTTTGTGGCTCTTCATCTTCTGATTCCTCCTCTGTTGTAGAGTCTGATTCTTCCTCCTTTAGCTCAAACTCTATCTTCTCAGGTTCCTCTGGTTGGACTTCATGTTTAATAACAACTTTTACCTCTCTGAAAACCACATATCGGTTGTACACAACCTTCCTTGTTACTGGGTTCCAAAGCTTATAACCCTTTAAACCATCCTTATACCCAATAAATATGCACTTTTCAGATTTACTATCCAACTTGGTTCATTTCTCCTTTGGAACATGTACATATGCATCATATCCAAATACCCTTAGATGTGAAAGAGAGGGTTTCTTACCAGTCCATACCTCTCATGGAATCTTATTCTCCAACGCTGATGAAGGTGATTTGTTGACCAGGTAACATGTTGTCTCCACCGCCTCTACCTAGAATTCCTATCCTAACTTGGAACCACTGAGCATGCTTCTCGCCCTTTCCATCAACGTCTTGTTCATTCTTTTTGAAAGTTCATTTTGCTCAGGTGTGTATGGAGTAGTCTTTTGTCATGCTATAACACAATTCTTATAGAATTATTCAAATTCCTTACTGCAAAACTCTCCACCATTATCTGCCCTCAGTGCCTTTATCTTCTTTGTCTGGTTCTCCACTAGAGCCTTAAATTCTCTAAACTTGTCAAAGACTTCAGATTTCTTCTTAGGAAATATATCCATGAATTCCTTGAAAATTCATCTATAAAGGATACATAGTACATAGACTTACCCAGTGATGGAACCTTCACATGTCCAAACATTTCACTATGCATAAGCTCTAATATCTATTTCTCCCTCTTACCACTAGAGGAGAATCTCACCCAATTCTGCTTCCCATATACACAATTTTCACAGAAATCAAAATCCAGAGAGCTATTACTCATAACTTCTACCATACCTTCACCATGAAGTATTTGAAGTCCCTTCTCTCTAATATGTCCAAGCCTTTGATGCCATAGCACGGTCTTCTCTCCAGAGACCACTAGATTTTCTACTCCACTTTCAGGAGCCACTGAACTGTTGCACCCATCAACAACAGTGCTACCTTGCAGCTTGTACAAGGTTCGAATTTGAACTCCTTGCATCAATACCAGTGCCCCCTGAACCATCTTGCAGGTATCGTTCTCGAACACTATTTTTACACCTACATCATCCAACTTGCTTACAAAAATTAAATTTCCGGCTAATGCAGGAATATGCAGAAAACCCAGAAGTGTTCTAACCTTTCCACCTTGAAAATTCAACTTTAATTTTCCGTGACCAATGATTCTAGCCTTCCTATCATCCCTTAAGAAGACATCACCACCATCGTATTTCTCATACTCATAGAACCACTCTCTATGCGGAGTGAAGTGAAAGGATGCACCTAAGTCAATCAACCATGCCTTGTGATCTACATGTATACTTGATGAAGCCAAGTACACATCCCCACCTTCATCTGAGGTGGTTTTCACCTCTGCAAAAGGAGAATCATCAGATCCCTTTCCTTTATTAGGAGCTTTAGATTTACAGTCCCTTTGGTAGTGCCCTTCCATTCCACATTTCTAGCACACCACCTTTATAAGTTTTCCTAGAGATTTAGATCTCCCTCTAGATTTAGATCTCCCACTCGATGACTTATTTTTGTTTCTTATGGGACCATCCTCATACAAACAAGGCATCACCATTCTGGCTCTTCATATTTTTCTGTCTCATTTCCTCCCTCAATAAGGATGAGACTATTTCATCAAACTGCAAGGCAGTTGCAGTGCTACCTATTGCAATAACCAGACTATCCCACGAATCCGGTAGAGAACACAACAAACTGATGCACTTATCTTCATCTAAAATTTTAATATCAACAGATGATAACTGACTTACCATTGTATTAAATGCATTCAAATGCTCTGTCACTAAGTCTCCATCTTTCATCCTTAGGTTAGACAACTTTTTCCATAGGAATAGTTTATTCACCGGACACTTAGATTGGTATAAAGTCCCTAACTTGTCCCACAAAGCCTTCACCATAGCTTCCCCTGATACATTCAGCAATATTGAATCTAAGACACACAATCATATTGTGCTCTTTGCCTTCTGATCTTACTTCTTCCACTCTTCATCAGACTCTTCTTGGTTTAGTACCTGGATCTACCGTGATCGATTGATCTTTATCCACCAACAGATCCTCCATATTGAGTTTCCATAACTCAAAACTCTAACCATTCAATTTCTCTATGTTTATCTTTCCACTACTCATCATCGTTTTTCATCACCAGAATCAATCTCACAGATCTCCCACTGAACAGGGTCTACCACAGGCCCGAATGAAACCCCTTAGCAGTAAAGGCATCCACTTGAAGCCAAAACAGGTCCGATACCAAATGTACGTTTTAACCTCATACAAAAATTACCTAAATATGAATTCTAAAATACAAAAAATAAACAATGCCAGAGCATAACACATAAAACACATATACATAGAGATTTCCCCTGGATCCCAAAACTGGGACTACCAGCTTGATTTTTTAGTATGTTCCTTTCAATGTTACAATACATATTTATACATGTTGAAGAATCCAATACCATGGAATGAAAACCATTGCATCCAAAAGCATTGACCAAAAACCATTGCATCCAAAACATGTGCAAAAAACATGCACAAAACCATAGGTAGGTCCACCCAACCTAATTTAGGGTCCAAAACCAAAATTTTCCAGGACACTACCCTAGACCCCATAGAGCAAGGTTACCTACACCCCTCAAACCCCCTGTGACTCCCCCTGCTATGCAATTGGTGTAGTGAAGGGGGGCTCCGCCCCCCTTCTAACCCCTCGGTTAACTACGTGGACTAGTCATGGAAAGAATATAACACAACCCAACAAACCCCTAGGAAGCAACGAAAACTAAGGAAGTCAAGAAAGAAAATAAATTATCAACAAAAACAAAGAGATGCAAATCATAGCCACTACATGAAATACATCAGAAGGGAAATGAATAAGCCAAGCCTTTTTGGTCCAAGGATCTACAATAAAAGGTATCGAAATTTATTTTATGATTATTTATTTTCTTGGAGTAGTTTTGGACATAGAAAAATTGAATGAAAATACTTTGCAAGAAAACAAAGATTGATATTGAGGAATGAAAATCAAGGTAGTGTTCTTACTAATGTTGAATGTTTCAAGTGTGGTAACCTTGGTCACAAGGCATTAACATGGAAATCTAGTAGATCAAAAAATATATTTAGTGAATCCTAGCCATTAAAGACAAATAAATTTTGGAGGAGAAAATATGAGGTGCAAAGATCTAGCAATCCAAAGGAATTCAAGAAAGAACATTATGCTTTTCAAAAAGGCAAGAGGGCAGAAAAGGATCGACATGCTCAGGAGCAGCCTCACAATATTTGGAGGAGAAAGGAACAAAAAAACACTCCCACTCAAATATAAGGCCTGCATGGTCTTAGGGGGGTATATGGATGCATTATGGGTTGCATGAAATTTATTAGAAATGTTACCATATCAGAAATGTTGCATGAACATTTTGTTGTAGGTGAATTCCTTGGATTTGTAGCACTGACAACATTGCAAGAGATTATTTAGAGATGGCACATGTGCAGGGGGATCATCTCACATGCTTCCAACTTCTAGTGGTTTATTGATGAAATCATGATCCATGCTAGCACAAGAGGAAACTTAAGAGAGTTTTGTTTTGAAAAAGTTTATATGCCATGCATTTATCTAGTATTGATCATTGCAAGAGCTATTAGTTTTTTGGAGCATATATTTTGAATTTGCATGCCTTTTCATAGTTTTTTATCATTTAGAATGCAGTTGTTTGCCCTTAGATTGATAGTTTTTTTGAGAATGCATGTCTATGGATCTTATATTTCTTCTAGATGGTATTTTGTTTTTGACTCTATGGAGTTCAGGATAAAATAATGCACATCATGTTTGGATTCTCTAGAGTTTGTGTCAGGCATAGTTGATCATCAATTGATGTATATATATATTTATATTTATATATATATATATATTTATATATAAGGGGTTGTTAGTTGTTGTGGTATTATTACATATGGCGTGATGTTATGCCATTGCATTTGATTTTTGGTCACAATGTCACATGATCTCTCACATATCTTCTTTCCCACCATTGAGGAGATTGGTTGTTGTTACATGGTATATGCCACATTTAGTAGATCTCTTTATGGGTCATTGTTGTTGGTCCTTCTATTGATAAATTTTCTGCTACAAGTTTAATGCTCCTCCAAGTTGAATATTATTTGTTGTTGCTTCATTTTTCACATTATGCATATGTGGCTTGGTGATTACTAGTGACAAGATATGCTTCTACCTTGAGAGGATGATTGCTTCCTACTACAAATAGTGCACATATTTTTGATGTGTTTGTTGTTGCTACTATATATATGTGTTGGTTGGTGCACCTTGGATGATATGAGATGGTGGTCATGTTGGGTTGTGTTATATTCTTTCCACATAGTTGACAGGGGGTTTGAGGGGTACCCGTAACCCCTCTTTATGGGGTCTGGGGTAGCGCCACAGAAAATTTTGGTTTTGGACCCTATGTTAGGTTGGGCGGACCCACCTATGGTTTTGTGCATGATTTTTGCACATGCTTTTTGGACGCGATGGTTTTCGTTCCATGGTTTTGGACATGATGGTTTTCGATCCATTGTATTGGATGCTTCGACATGTATAAATATGTATTGTAACATTGAAAGGAACATAATGAAAAATCAAAATGGTAGTCTCTGTTTTGGGATCTAGTGGGAAATCTCTGTGTATATGTGTTTTATGTGTTATGCTCTCGCATTTTTATTTTTCCTGTGATTTAGAATTTGTAAGCAGGTAATTTCTGTACGGGTTTAAAACCTACATTTGGTATCAGAGTTGTTTTTGCTTCAAGGGGACACCTTTGTTGCTAAGGGGTTTCGCTCGGGCCTGTGGTAGACCCTGTTCAGTGGGAGATCTGCGAGATCGATTCTAGTGGTGAAAGAAGATGGCGAGAAGTGGAAAGAATTGAGAAGTTCAATGGTCAGAGTTTTGAGTTGTGGAAACTCAAGATGGAGGATCTGTTGGTGGATAAAGATCACTCGATCACGGTAGATCCGGGTACTAAACCAATGGGAGTGACTGATGAAGAATGGAAGAAGTTGGATCAGAAGGCAAAGAGCACAAAACAATTGTGTGTCTCAGATTTAGTATTGCTGAATGTATCAAGGGAAGATACGGTGAAGGCTCTGTGAGACAAGTTAGGGACTTTGTACCAATCTAAGTCTCTAGTGAATAAACTGTTCCTGTGGAAAAAACTGTATAACCTGAGGATGAAAGATGGAGACTGGGTGAGAGAGCATTTGAATGTGTTTAATACTGTGGTAAGTCAGTTATCATCTATTGATACTAAATTTTTAGATGAAGATAAGTGCATCAGTTTGTTGTGTTCTCTACTAGATTCGTGGGATAGTCGGGTTATTGCAATAGGTAGCAATGCAACTGCTTTGTAGTTTGATGAAATAGTCTCAGCCTTGCTGATGGAGGATATGAGACAGAAAAATATGGACAAATAGAATGGTGATGCCTTGTCTGTACGAGGACAGTCCCAGAATAGAAACAAAAATAAGTCATCGAGTGGGAGATCTAAATCTAGAGGGAGATCTAAATCAGGAAAACCTACAAAGGTGGTGTGTTGGAAATGCGGGAAGGAAGGGCACTTCAGAAGGGAGTGTAAATCTAAAGCTCCTGATAAAGGAAAGGGATCTGATGATGCTCCTTCTGCAGAGGCGAAAACCACCTCAGATGAAGGTGGGGAAGTGTACTTGGCTTCTTCAAGTACACATGTAGATCATGAGGCATGGTTGATTGACTCAGGTGCATCCTTTCACTTCACTCCCCATAGAGAGTGGTTCTGCGAGATGAGAAATATGATGGTGGTGATGTCTTCTTAGGAGATGATAGGAAGGCTAGAATCATTGGTCGCGGAAAAGTAAAGTTGAAGTTGCAAGGTGGAAGGGTTAGACCCCTTCCGGGTGTTCTGCATATTCCTGCGTTGGCCAGAAATCTGATTTCTGTAAGCAAGTTGGATGATGCAGGTGTAAAGACAGTGTTCGAGAAGGATACCTGCAAGATGGTTCGAGGAGCACTGGTATTGATGCGGGGAGTTCGGATCGGAACTCTGTACAAGTTGCAAGGTAGCACTGCTGTTGACGGGTGCAATAGTTCTATGGTTCCTGAAAATGGAGCAGAAAATCTAGTGGTCTCTGGAGAGAAGACCATGTTGTGGCATCAAAGGCTTGGAAATATTGGAGAGAAAGGCCTTCGAATACTTCATGGTAAAGGTATGGTAGAAGGTATGAGTAATAGCTCTCTGAATTTTGATTTCTGTGAAATTGTGTATATGGGAAGCAGAATCGGGTGAGTTTCCCC
>APFE030734351.1:62153-80601 GCA_000404065.3 Pinus taeda
TTTGTGCATACTGACCATGCTGCAATCAAATATTTAATGAATAAACTAGATGTGAATGCTCAGATTATAAGATGGTTAATTTTTTATTACAACAATTTGATCTAACTATTGTTGATAAGATTGGTAATGAAAATGTTGTTTTCGAATTTTTGTCCAGAGTAAATTTGCATGCAGGTGAAGAAGTAATGGTTGATGACTAGTTACTGGATGAGCACTTATTTGCTATTTCAGTTCTCTCTCCATGGTTTACTGATATAACAAACTATTTGATATTAGCACAGTTTCCACTCAACTTGTCCTCTAAAGAAAAGAGAAAGATAGTAAGGAAGAGCGCCCCCTTCACTTGGATTGCGGGCAATATCTTCAAGCTTGGCCCCAATCAAATCTTGAGAAGGTGTGTCAGGGAGGAGGAAGTATTTGACATCCTTTTGACCTATCATGATGAGCCTTGTGGAGGTCACTTTACAGCAAAGAGGACAGCATTCAAAGTGTTACAAGTAGGATATTATTGGCCCACTCTTCATCAAGATATGAAAAGATATACCAGTTAGTGTGATCAGTGTCAAAGGATGGGAAGGCCTACTCCAAGAGATGAGATTCCTCTATAGCCTCAAGTGACTTTCGAGCCATTTGACAAGTGGGGCATGGACTTCATTGGGCCTATTGACCCTCCTTTCAAGCAAAAACAATACAACATTGTGTGCACTGACTAAGTAGGATAAAGCCAAGGCAATTAAGGTAGCAACAGAGGAGAAGGTGGCTGAGTTCTTAAGGAAGAATGTATTCTACAAATTTGGGAACCCTAGAGAGCCGGTCAGAGACCAAGGAAGCTAGTTTACCTCCAACATGATTGAAGACTTTCTCAACCATCACAAGATCAAGCATAGAACCTCCACTACCTATCATCCACAAGCTAATGGGCAAGTGGAGGTGACCAACAGAGCACTAGAGGGCATCTTGACCAAAGTGGTAAGCAGTAGCAGGAAATATTAGGCAGATAAACTACTTGAAGCCACCTAGGCCTGTAATACCACATGGAAGGCCAACACTCGATTTACACCTTATGAGATGGTATATGGGAAAAAGGTTTTGTTTTCCATTGAATTTGAGTATACCACATTAAGAATGGAAGCCCAACTAGATCTAGATTTCAGCAGTGCACAAAAAGAGAGATTATTCCACTTGAATGGTTTGGATGAGTTCAAAATGTAGGCTCTCCTACAAATAAAGGTAATTCAACTGTAGAGGACGATTTGGCATGATAAGAAAATCAAGGAAAAGAAATTCCAAGAAGGTGATTGGCCTTTGTTATATGATTCTAGGTATAAAGACTTTAAGGGCAAGTTAAGGACAAGATGGCTAGGACCTTATGTTGTAGAAAGATGTCATGATAATGGTTCAATGCAGATTAGAACCATAGATGAAGAGCCCATCCCTTTACTTGTTAATGGAAACCGATTGAAAACCTACAAGAGACCTTTGTTAAGACAAGATTTCATTGATGATATCAATAAAACAATGATGATAGTGGAGCAAGTTTTAGCTCCTGCCTCACCAAATCATTAAGAAAAGAAAAATAAAAAATAAGGGCTTAGGTGAAAGCCTCCATGAGGTGCCTGAGTCCCACTATCAGGTTGAAAACCTCTTGGGGCGGCTCAATAGTGACAATAAAAAATAAAATAAAATAGGAAGATCCCTGGGTGAAAACCTCTCCTGAGGCAGCCAGGGCAAACAACTAGGATGAAAACCTCTCAGAGGCAACCTAGTTGTTTTAAAAAAAAAGAGAGAGAAAAATCATGAAAATTTATATTTTTGCAGGTGAGCAAGAAGGACAATTAGGAAGAAAAGGAGGATCACTAAGAGACCTATTTCAGTCACATTTTACTTTTTCACTCATTTTCATTCACCGCTCTACCATTTCTCTCATTTTTTCCACTGCTTTCCTTCAGTTTACAACGAGAATGTGTTTTCTACAGGATCCCCAGTAAACATAGGGGATACCTTGAAAACCTATAGAATGATCCTGTAGAATCATTGTGACCCAGAAATACTACAGGAAGCAACCCAAAAGAAAAAATGACCTACTATGCCAAGGAAATAGCACCCCCTTCATCATCATTCCATCACCATACCTTACTCACCATCATTCCATCACCCATGCATTCACCCTTCAAAACAAAATCAGTTTCAATTTATTTTTTTTCAGTCTTTGAAAAGAAGGGAAATAGGTAGGAATAGAGAGCATCACCTAAGTATTCCTTGTTCCCCACACTCCTAGTCATTCTCTCCATCCATGTCACCATCCTCACAATCCCAGAAAAGTGTATGATTAAGAGTTCTGAGGGAGAAGAAGCTACAGGACATCCTGTAGGAAATCTTGTAGCAGCCTATCCCATAGAATAAAAATCTTAATAACAGCAAGCCTCCACCATGATGATCCAAGGGCAGAAGGAGAACTAAAGACACTAGGTACCTGCACAAACAAAAGGATCATCAGAAAGCAACAAGAAGGGAAGAAGAATAGCATGCAACCAATACACGCAGCAAGCACCTCCAATCTTCAACAATTGCAGCAAGGTATTGGCACCACAGGTAAGTATCCCACTCGCTCTCTCATATGCATCATGTAGTAAAAAAATATGTAAAGGTTATGAAGAAGTTGGTTTATAAGTGAAAAGGTGGTCAGTTAACTTGGCCACCTTCACTTAGTCAACAAAGACAAAACAGGATGTTCTCTTACACATGGCAGCAATCGACTCAAAAACAAAGAAGGAGAAGGAAAAAAGCAATTAAAGATATGAATGCATAAGGTGGGAGATGATTATGAGGAGTGGGGAGTGATGAGGTGGTAGTGGGGACCAACAATGCAAAAATGGAAATGTACCTCTGCTCCCAGCACACCACCTCACCCCAAACGACCATAAGAGGAAATAATCATTGTCACCATGCATTCATGCATTCACTTCCTCGAATCTCACTCTTAATGGTCACTCTCATACCCAAGCAACCTACCGAAAGCAAAACTCCATTGTTTTACTGCACAAGAATTCCTATAGGATACATAGAGATAGTTTATAGGAGAGGTCGAGAGGAGTTTTAGAGGGGAAATCACGGTGGTTGACCATAGAAAACATTATGAAGAGGTAGGATTTGTAATTACATTCCTCTTTCCATGTAAATTGATCAAGACAATCCTTTAGTTTGAAGTAACTTTGGTAGTTGTCTAAGAGAATTGTCAACACATTCATCTCAATTTCTTAATTCTGCATTGTATGAACCATCTCCTCTCCTCAAAGACTCACCAACCAAAATGACAGGAGGGTTTAATAAGAGGGAGCCCACAAACACTATGATAATACAAAAACACCCTTAGGTACTCGAAATCTTCACTAGGCATAATTGGATGGGGTTTTTTGAAAAATTCAGAGCGTATGATGATGAGGTGGCCTGAGATTTTTCTCTCTCCCTCATTCCACTCACCAAAATCCATGCCATTGTTGTGGTAAGAGGCCTCTCCATAGAACTCACTCTTAAGCTCATCAATAGAGTTACCATACTTCCCCTAGGAATACCATGGAGGAAGGAATACAAAGGAGATAGTCAGGTTGCCAAAAGGAGATTCTTTTTAGAAGGTGAGGAACTCACTGAGGACAAAAATGGAGTAAGGAGAGAAAGTCTACCATATCCCTGGAATGAGTTAGTCTACCAACTGATCAAATACATTTCATGTGAGGGTAGGTATAGTGTGGTCTATGGCTATCATTTTAGGCTTCTTTAAGAATTGAGATTTGGAGCGAAAACACCCCCTCACCACAGGCTTAGCATACCGTACTTCCTACTACAATCACTAATAAACTCAAGCATCAAAGTGAAGGAGGCAAATTGACAACAATTAGCTCACCATGGTTTAATTAGGATCCTTATAGAATATTCCCTACAAAACCTTAGAATTCCTATGACATGGTCAGTTTTCTGAGACATGCAGGTAGAGGAAGACATCAAAGCTCTCAAATATGATGTTAGTCCTACTGTCAGTGAAGAGGAAGAGGAAGAGACTAAAGCAGAGGAATAAGTAGAGTAGGAAGAAGAAGAAACATAAGGAGATGAAGATGAGATGGATGAGGAAGGAGATGAAACAAAAGAAAATGTGGAAGATGAAGAAGAAGAGGAGAAAGAGAGGGAGGATGGTGGAGAAACATAGGAGGATGTTAAGGAGGAAACTAATAAATATGTTGAGCATGTACAAGAGGAAGAAGAAGGGAAGGACATCGGTGAACAAAGCAAAGGGAAAGAGGGGACAAAAAACAAGGAGGAGTCACCTAGGGTGTCTCCAGAACCCACTTAGAGGGAGGCAACATTTGTCCTTGCTACTTTTAGCACCCCCAACAAGCAAAAAGGAAAAAGACAAAGGTAGACCCCCTTATATTTCAGGACAAGGAAAAGCACAAGAATAAGACAGGGGAAACCCCAAACACCAACCAAAATTCCTATTGTGATTGAAGACTTCCCTACACAAAAGGAGAAAATGCCTTCCCCTAAGTATCCTATTACTATGTGAGAAGGCCTATGACTAGATCAACCTCCTCCAAGGGAAAATAAATCCTACAAGATACACAACAAAGGCTACAGGAAGGAGAAGTAGTCCTACAATATACTCTCTTGAACCTACAAGAGGCACAAAAATTGGAAAGGGAGGTAGGAAACCAACAAGAAACTAAAGAATAGGAACTAGAGACAAAAGAACCCAGCCCCCAACCTAACCTGAACTCCTACTACAATTTTATTGAAGGAGGTAGGGTCATACCTCAAAAATTTTCTATTCCACTGTTCTTCAAGCTTGAGAAGGAGAGGGCGAGAACTCACCAATGGATGCAGATCACCAAATCAAAGGGGGTGAAAGACATTGGGCACATGGAGGAGAAGCTCAAGGAGATGGGCAGAGAGCTAAGTAGCTTGAGAGACAGAGAGGCCATAATGAAAAATCAACTAGAGACAGAAAATGCATGGTTGAGAGGACAACTACAAGAAAGAGAGAATAAATTAGCATGTATGACCATTATCTCTTTGGAAGCAATCCAGTGTAGGATGCCAGCTAAATCCTATGCCCTTTACCTCAAGAAATAGTGGCTATAGTTCCAGATCAAGACCCTAGCATAGAGAGGAACCATACCATTTCAGGACTACGGGGAGTTCATTGATATTTTTGATCATAACACGCTAGAAGATAGCACCAATATGGTTGAGTTTTATTTGCACAACATGGCCTTAACATACATGAAAGTATGGAAACCTAATTTTGAGCTAGGAGATTTATAGTTGATGGCTTTGGCATCATGGATGAACCATGAGTAGTCAAGCACTGTAGAGATGAAGAAGATATTGGAAAGAGAGAAAACTGAACCTATTATGATCAGAGCTGAAGAATCAAATCCCATGGCCCTCATCAGTACCCATAATTTGATTTCAAATGATCCTCATCTTGCACCTACATATCTTGCTACCCAAGAGCAAGAAATTTCACATTTTTAGGACATGTTCAGCTATTAGGGGATGATAGCATACATGGTTGCCTAAGGAGATGGAAATCATTGCCATACATCTTAAAGATAAGAGAGTACCACTATCCTCAAATATTGAGAGAAGCACTAAATAGGACACCCATGTACAAGCAATCTATGCAAATGCTAAAAGTCAATTGGATTGGCCTGAAACTCAGTCTAGCACTACTCTTAGGAATGCTAGAAGGAAGGAAGGAAGAAGAAGAAAGGAGGAAGTGGGAGGAGGTAGAAAGGAAAGCAGGCTTCTATGAACAAGAAGGGGAAACCACATTAGAGGCATGGGATGTCAGGGAGGCCACTAGAGCTACGAAGGACATGGATATTGATTGAGCTTCTTAGAGGATGAGCAACACTTTCAGTATGGGGGCGATAATGAGCCTCATTATTGGGTAATTATATGGGCCTTAACTCACCTCCTAGCTTACTCAAACCAACTTCTCTCACAACTTATTACATGTTTTTTATTATATTTTGTTTATGAGATGAGTTAGAGTTAGATATTATGTCTAGTGGACTAATATGCATTGAATACATGATTGAAGGAAAACAACAAGGAATTTTTGCAAATACTATGGTTAAAACTCAAATGGGACAAGGGAGAGGGATTGTAGGAGGTAGATCCTCCTCCTTTACTTATCCCCCATTCGAATATTCCTCCATCCATCACACTACCTCGGAGTGCAAGTAGCCAAGCCATGAGGATTAGAATGCAATCAAGTAAGTGAGAGAGAAACAACTAGTTTATCTCGATTTCGAGAGCTGTGCCTCCCTAATTTTAAGGAATTCATTAGGGACTTCAGTTGTATAAGTAGAGAGGCCTAGAGCTTCATTAGGATTTAGATTTTTGTGTAAAACACTAGGCTAATTTCGAGCTCCAGACTTGTGAAAGTATTATTGATGTAATTTTTTGTTTTGGTAACAAAAATTAGTTTTGTTTTGAGCTAACACTGAGTTAATGTAGAGGGCTGAAGCTCTTAGGTTAGGGCCCAAACCTAGTAGCTAAGGATCCTCTTTCTTGTATATGTATTTTTAGTGTAGTTTCATAGCTTCATTGTTAATTTTTTTTAGATGCATTTCCTTTACAAGTACTATAGATTAGATTGGTTGTTTATTAGTTTGCTTCCATTTGTGTCTTACCTCAGTAGTAAGATAACAGGGATAAAAGGAGCACCATAAGGTCATCAACTGGTGTCTCGGCCTCAGTTCCTCCCTTTGGGATCATGACTTGAGGAAGGGACCCTTAAGCAGCCCCAAAAACACAAATTTCTATTTCTTTCATGAGCTTTGGAGTTTGTTGTCTTTAAATTAGTATTTGGTTAGTTTTGCAAGGTAGGATTCCATTGTCACATTTTTCATCTTCATTTTTGCAGTAGATCTCATCCATGCTTTCATTCCTTTCAACAACTTTCCTCATGCATAATGTAGGAATTTAGTTCATTAATTCAGCCCTTCTAGTGTATGAGAATGTTTCTTGTTTACATAGCTTTTTGGAAGATATACATGTTTTATGTAGAGAAGGGTCGTCAGGAGGAGACTAAGACTTCATAGCCATTAGCCACCTTCCACTCCATCCACCTTAGCCATCCCTTGTTTTCACCATCACCTTCATTAGTTTTCATCCTTTTTCATAGAAATGTTTCCAAGCACATTGAGTGAATCCAAACATCTCCTATCTTTGTTGTTGACTTTTGAGCGATACTAGACCTTCTGTCACTCCATTCCACCCATCGAATGCCTTTCCTAGGCCTTCCATCACCTCCAACACCTCACATTTTTCTCTCGGTTGTATCCCATAGGTTTACAAGGAATCTTGTAGGTTTTTAGTACATCCTCTAGGTTTTCCTCAAATGGCATGTTTTGAGGCTGAATTGAGGGAAAATCTCTAGGAAGTAATGAAAATCCTCCCAAGGGTCTCCCACACCATTCAACCATCTCATAACCCTTCCAGCCCTCCTTAATCATCATTAATTCACCTGCCACATCACGAAAAGAAATTAGTTTGCATACTTGATTTTGCATGAAAAGACAAAAAGGCAAAAACAGATTTAGTTCAGTCTCTTTACTTGCACATTAGTGATGTTTGATGCTTCTTACTTCTATAACTTAGATAGTATCATTTGGTTCATGTTCATTTAGAAATGCTACAAAGCATAGTTTCTTAGCATTTAATTAGGAAATGGTGTGATTTAGCATTGAATTTCGGCCTTCTCAATTATTGCAGTAGAGTAGATTTACCTTTCCTCCATCAAGAAATGAAGATTCTTATGAATCCATAGAAGTGTGGCTTGAAAACCCCAGTGGTCTCTCGCAAGTTGAAGAGTGACAACAGGTAGAACCATCACGTTTACTTGTGTATACAATAGTGTCACCTCCAAGTTTGTACGAACCCCGGGTTGATAAAGTAAAGCTGGTAGCCTAGGAGTTGCAGCATCCTTGCTCCAATACTAGCGCTCATCAGAATATGGTGTCTTGATATAGATGGAACTATCTTATGCACATGTATCATTGTATGCATGGTGAGATTTATATATTTTTAGTCATTCATCATCTTTGTTGGGCCAATTTATTGAGTAAATTAACACAAGTATTTAGTTATCAATCCGTGTTTGTAGAACTTAGAAGCATATCTAGAGTCTATGGATTCCAATGTTAGTCAATGTTAGAAGATCAAATATAAAGATTGAAAGAAATTCATATTACAAATATAAAATTTAATTAAGTAATTTTCTAATTCAATTATGTAGTATGTGAGGGATGAGGCTCTTAACTTAGGAGAACCACGTTGTCCTTCCCAACAATACTACTTTTATGAAGAGAAATCCAAACCACTAATTAACAATGGTTTATGATGCAGAAGACATAAAAGGAGAGGCTTCAGATTATCCTTCTTCACAATTCTACTCTATCTTAGTCACCATTGCTTCAAACCAAAAATGCATAAATAACTTCAAATAAGAAAAGGAGATGAAATTCAATTTTAGTTCAAGATCAAATAGAAGGGGGATTTAACTTAAATTCCTACTTGTCCCTTCATATGTAGATTAGAATTAAACCAATATTCATTCAACAATCATTGCACAACTAAATACATTTGAAACAAGAACTAATTTATGAAAACTATGAAAATTTAACCAAGAAGTGCACTTAGCTTGGTGTGGGGGCCCTCCACCCTTGCCTTGTACACTTGAAGAAATATCAACTACAAAAACTTCAGTAAATAAACCAAGCATGAACAACAAATTGAAATGAAATAGGTTCTTCAATTAAATTTCAATCTTCAAAGAGTCCCAAAATCAGATTACATAAATTCTACCTTCTTAAGCCTTTAATAGTTTTGGCTTAAATAGAATATCATGAAACGAACTGATATAAAGTATCTCTAACAACTATATTTATCCATATCCACCTATATAAGTAGAATTTATCCAACCTATCACTAAAAATATGGAAAATCCCATGAAATCATAAAACTGCCCTATTTCCTAGGGATTTTCTGAATGACTAGTCTTGTTTGACCAGCTTTGACTAGGCCTGATTTGGCTTGGTTTGACTGAACCAATTGGATTTAGTTCAGTGCTAGTTCCCAAGCTTTCCATAAATGTATCCATATCATGCCAAGGTGTCCTACAAATATGACATCCTTATAGCTATTATGAGAATTTCTGATTCTATCCAAAAATTGTAGTTGAAATTCAATTTTCATAAAAACTTCTAAAAATTGTAAGATTTAATTTAAATATCTAAATATGCATAAAATAAATAACAATGAGGTGTATGTGATGGAAAATGGATGGAAAATATAAGAAGTAAGTATTTTTTCCTAAGCAAAATTGGACCAAAAACGAGGGCCAACAATATTGTGCCTAGCATAAATGTTTGTAGTGCTGGTCAAGGAGCTTAATTGAGTATGTCTTGGAGAGAGGCGTGAGTTTTGGTCATGAATTGAAAATTTTGAGTATTATGTGGCAGCCACATGCTTCATATTGTACCTCATCAATTGCAGCCATGTATATTATTTATGAAGCCATGTAATAAAATGTTAAAGTCATTGAGTTCATGTTGTCATGAGTTGGTGATATGAAGATTTATGAGTCATGTCAAGTTTGTATTGTCATAAGTTGTTGCATCAATATTTGGGTTGTTGTATATCATGTTATAGTAATTTCTGTAGCATTTTATTTCATGATATAGACATGTACTTATATTGTATTGGATATCATTGGTCATGACCATTTTGGAGAGAGAGTATTGGTGTTTTTCATCTATTGATGAGGGATTAACGAACCATTCATGTAGGTTGATGAGTATTGCATATTAGTCATATTGTTTTAAGTTATTCCCTTTGTCCATAAAGTGTACCCTTCAACTATAAGGCATTGGTTACAAGTGGATGATGATGATGCTTAGAAGGAGCAAGTCTAGAGTGTGGTTGTTAATCAGTTATGGGTATTGTTTCATTGCTTGAGAGAGGATGTGTGATCATGTTGTTGATTGGTCTTCATGTATCCACTGTTATTGTATGAAAGGATGTTTTTTATTTCTCATTTGGTTTTGGAGAGAATGATGTTGCTCACATTATGTTGCTACTGTTGGTTGAGAGTAGTGTTCATGGAGACCCTGTTGTTGTTGCTTTAGGAGAGTGAGAGTTATTGCTATTGTTTTTTATATTCATGTTGCCATGATGAGTGTTTTTATTTGTTGATGCAATGTGATGTGACCTAGATAGTGTCCATGGGGTGTATTGTCTATTCAACTATGGTTACTTGCATGAGGTCAACCCTTTTCCATTAATGCCCAAGGGGGATATGGTTGACATTATGGATTAGTAATTGGTTAGCATTGATGTCATTGGTGTATTGTTGGTTGGAATTGATGTCAACCTAGTAGCATGTGATGCAGAGTCATGTTTATGCACATGGTGGATTGGTAGAAGTATTAGGCATGCTGATTGGGTGCAGGTGCTAGTGATAAGTTACTCATCTTGTGCATTGGTTGGAGACCTTAGCCTAATGCTTGCAAATGTTAGTGCAAGGATTTCGCTTGGTGTGAATGGCTTGGCAGAATGTGGATCTACTACACCTAGTTGACAGTGTTTGGAGACTGTCAAGTTATGATTATGGTACTTGGTGTGTGTATGGATGGTTTTTAGTTTGTATGCTCAGATGCAAGGCCTATCATTGATTATTTGAAGGTTATGAAATTGTTGGAGAAACCATGGAACAATTCGATGGCTCATTCGTTAGTGCATTAGTTAGTTAGCATTCAAGTCAACCTAGTTTGACTTTTAATGTGTTTGGTGATGTGTAAGTGGTTTTCTTAAGCATCACAGAGGTTATAGTGGCTTCCAAAGGACTTAATAATAATGATAAAGCTATGGAATAATTGTAGACAACTTCTAAGCTGAAATGACTCATTTTTCTTATCCTCTGTCACAATAGCATAGAGACAAGCCTATGAATGAGGATGAGAGGCTCCAGTCACTAGGAAACATACCTATGGATGAAGCCAGTCAAGATCAACTAGTGTTTACATGCGACTCAGATTTAGAGCTAGTTTTTCTTCGCATTCCTCATACACTTTGTGAATTTCTTCGATTTCCTCATGCATATTGAAGTGTTAATTCATCTTTTACTTATTGTAGGTGTAAGCTAACTTCTAGAAGATGATTAAAAAGAAGAATATTTATTTTTAAGTGAAGCTAGTGGTCGGATTATGTCTAGGACCAATGAACCTAAACACTTCCATCATATGAACAAAACACTACTACATAATGGTAACTATTGATTTAACAACTATAGAAGATTAAACATAGATGGAGATAACGAGGTTATTGGCTAGTTCTCTTGAGAAGAAACAATGATGGTTGTGTGATCTTAGAGAGTATGTGTGAGAGAAGAGCAGTGTGTGAAAGCTGGACAGGGAATTCTGTAGAAAATATTTAGCAGTTCACAATGCTAGGAGATGGCAACAAAAGTATGATTCAACCAATATTCTATGTGCAAATATGCTGATGGAGTAAGGAATGATTGTAGATCATTTATGTTTTCCTTTTTATTTATGTTTTCATCAGATTATATTTTTTGTATACAATATGTATTATTGATGAGTTTTTTTAGAGTGATTGAGTGAGTTGTTGTATAATTGTTCAATGCGATTGTTGTATTTTTTTTGAGCTTATATTTCTAGAGGTTGTGTTTTATTTTTCCCATAAGAAAATTCGTAATTTTATTAATGAAAATAAAATTACATTTTGTATATGCTGAGTCACATTTCATCTGCAAGTCAAATGACCTTAGATCAGGGCTTCGTTAAAAAAAAATAATGTACATATGGGGAGAAAATCATGTTTTCCTCCCCTTTTCCTTCTTGAACTTCTGCCACTCCCATTGAGTTAGCGTCATGGATACAATTTGAAGTGGATTTTCAATGCCTGGTTGGGAACTTTCCTTGTCAGAACCAGAGGTGTCTGATGTGTGTAGTCTTTTGGTTCCATTGTTTTCCATTGTATCTGGCATCTTTCCCAGTTGTGATTCCATAGGTCCTTGTAGAAGTGTCTCCTAAATTTCTGCTTCTTTGTCTGTTTGATTGTTGTCATTTGGTATGGGATTTTCCACATCAAACTCCTCCTCCTCTTCAAGATCTAGTGGGGGAAATTGCCAACCCTTGTGTTGTTTCCCTATTTTCTTCTTCCTTCGGATGCCTTTTTTGTCTTCAGGACATGTATTTTGTAGATGTCCTATTTGCCAACATATTCTTTACCTAAATGTTGTGTTTTCATAATATGGTGTCTATGTCCAGCTTCGTTGTTTATGCTTCAGCTGCATACAGTCCAGCAAGCCTTTACTGAGATCTACTTCCACACAGATGTGTGTGAATGTAAAAATTATTTCCTCCACTCTTTGTGTGTCCATTTTAATATATCTGCCAATGGTATTGCCTACACCAGCAAGGACCTGATGGTCCCAAAAGTGCAATCGAAGGTTGTGCAGATGGACCCAAACTGGCATCCCGGAAACAACTATAGTATTGGCATTGAATTCTGGAGACCATGGTGTGATGAAAAGGCTATTAGATTTCGAAAACCATCGTCCCACATGTAGCACAATGTCTGTTATCTCCGTTGAATGTAATTTGACAATGAAAAGCCCCTTGGAACAGAGGTGGATCTCACAGTGTAGAGTCCATTTTGTGAATATCCAATGGAAACTTTCATAAGGTTTTGGCTAGAAATATTTGAATCGACAAATGATGGTTTATGATTAAAAATTATTACATGCCTCATCTATTTCTGGTATATCTATGTTTAGTTCTGGTATATAATTCATCTGCTCCACAATATATGGACTAGGTTCTATTCAAGCTTGCTTTGGGACTACTGTAGGAGTCTTTCCCCATTGTAAGATGTTTTTAAAGGATATTACTCCATTTTTGTGCTTTTGTTGTGGATCTGTTTTGCTTTATGTTTTTGTGCTTGCACACTTCCTCCTTCTGTTCGTTTTGTTGAACTGGAAGTTGTTGCACCACCTCGTAGCCTTAGGTTGAGTGTTATAGTAGATTCTATCATAATGTTGTAGTCCAAAATGGATCTAATATATTGTAGGGTTTTGCCCCCATATAACAGATGTTGTAGTCCAACCGGGTAGCCAATTTGTTGGGCGATGATATTCTTTAGGTTCATAACACACTCTATTGCAAGGACCCAAATCAAGGAAGACTTCCTTGAAGGGGTTTTAATAAAAATTTGAAAGCGATTAAAAGTTACCAAGGAAGGGGGTTCTGTGGTCCTCTGGGTCATGCAGGACCGTGCAGGTTCAGTGTCTCCATAAAGCTTTGTATTCTGTGGGTACTCCTCTAGTGTCTTGATGGCCTTGACAAAATTTCTGAGATTTTTGGTCGACCCTCACGAGGAGGTGAACACATCTTCGATTCCAGCAAACTGCAGAACCTTCTTAGGCATGCAAGAAGCCATGATCCCGACACCTCTGGGGGTGGGCTCCATTTTGACTGTTCCGAAGCCACATTTACCAGTGACTTTGGCAAGTATGATGTGGGGTTTCCCAATCTTTTTACCCCAATAAACCCTCCTCACGGGAGCAACCAAAAACTTGGCCAAAATAATGGCTCCACGGCTGGCCGTGGCCATCTCTTTACTACACTTAATGCCAAGCCCGACATGGCCATTACCATCACCCATAACCACGAAGGCCTTGAATCAGGTCCTCTGCCCATCCCTTGTCTTCTTTTGCCCAGATATGATCTTAATGACCTCATCCTTCAACTTGGGACCCAACATGGTCTCCACATTCTGATGCTCCTCAATGACCAACAAGAATAGATAGATTTGCTCGAGGGAGCAGATTTTTCCTTCTTTTACTAGGCGACCAAGCTTTGTCACATGTACCCACTTTCCTTCTTCATCTCTTTAGGGTCGTTGGCATCCACCGTGACTATCCGCGTAGCCTCTGTCACCTCGGCCTCACCCAAACCCACTCTTCAATCCCCCTCCTCTTTTTTCCATTGCATTGCTAGGGTTTCATTCGTTTCTTGCGTGAGCTCTTTATCAGATCTAGATCTAGAGGTTTTTGTGTTGTTATAGTTAAGTAGTTCAAATTGGCTACAATTTGAAAATGAATGAAGCAAGGTCACATAGAAGAGTGGAGCGAATGCTCTGAAAAATTAAGTACAAAGAAAATATTTCTCCATGAGTCTAATCATACTCTTGGGAAAAAATCGTTGGTTTTGGTGGCTTCTAGTAGATGAGATTTGTAGAGTCGTGAGATGATGATCATATTTATTCATGAGTCTAATCAGAGTTGGGTGAGGCTCGTTGGTCATTGTGGCTTCCTGTAGATAGATGTCTGTAGAGTCATGAGATGAGGATTAGAGTTCCTTACTGATAGTATCCATACATATTTTTGATGTATTTAATCTCTTGATTATTAATAAAGTTTTGAGAAGTGCAGCAACAACAAAGGATGTTGTTTGGCCTAATTTTTCCAACAGAATCATCCGTTTACATTCATACATGTTTACTTGGTTTTTTGTATGGATCTCATCTATTTTTATTATGCGATATGAAATGATAATGGGTTAATGTATGTGTATGATTTAGTGATTGAAAAATATTTAAAATTTAATAATCACTGTCACTACTGTTTCAACCCCCCCTCTCAATAGTGAGCATATTTCCAATAGAGTGGTTACATATTGGTACCAGAGCTCTGAGGTTCAAACAATTGGAATCGATGGGTTTAATGTGTTTGTCATGAATTCATGTTAGTTTTACATGTCTTTTTTATGCATACATTGTGATTTTCATTGTTGTAGTAGTGTCACCATGTAGAAGTTGATGATGTTGATGTTGAGTTGATTGATATGTTGATTTCATTTTACGTACATGTATGTTGCTAATATGAATTGATTTTGTAGATGAAACAATGTCCCTTGAACTTCACTAAGGTATGTTGGATTATGTTTATATTTGGTTATTTGACATGGCATGCTTATAGGAAGAAGAGGATCAAAGATAACAAGTAAAATCGTGGACTATGGTTCACGTGATTCTCCCTACAGATCAGATGAAGAATATGGTGATGAATACTCCTCTGACATAAAAGATAAATTGAGAATTTTGAAAGAAGAGACAAGAAGTTATAATGCAGATAGTGAAAAGATCATTCAGTCACAGGAAAATCTTCCTAGGGAACATGAGAAGAAAGTGGAAGTTAATGTAGTCATCCTACATAGTCTATTATATTTACAGAGACAAAGACCACTTAGGATCAATCATGGATAGGAGGAAAGAACTAATGGGACATATGGAAGTATGTATCAATCAAGATACATATTTTACGGGAATGACACAGTTAGAGATGGTAGGTTCTTGGATGCACCTGATAGGAGGGTTGTTGACCATGGGTTCTATTCTAGTTCTGGTTCAAAGAGACATCATCAACATCATAGTCACCAGCCATATAGGAGGAATGAGAAGAAATACCTTCAAGAGGAGTTCATGAAAGAAAAGTATCCTACATTTTATGGAGAAATGAAGAAGTCTGAGGACGAAAAATCTTGGTTTCTTGGGATGAATAATTTTTTCAAATTGTATGATTACTTAGAAAATATGAAAGGCATGATAGCTACTTTCAATATTAAATGAAAATCAGACATTTGGTGAGAATACGTGAATAATGTCATAGGCATCTGGGAAGAGAAACTGACTTGGAGTGAGTTTGAGAGACTTTTCAGGAAGAAGTATCTATCTAAAAGATACTATGATGATAGGGAAAAGGAATTCTATGAGCTCAGGATGGGATATATGACCAATGAGGAGTAGACTAGTAGACTCTTAGATTTATTGATATATTTCCCTTATCTTCAGGAGGAGAAAGAAAAGATTCATGTATTCATCAATAGGTTGCTGGTATGATTCAAATATAAGATTGACTTTGATGAACCTAGACCAATGGAGGAATCCATAAAAAATTGAAGCATTTTTATGAGGAATCAAAGTGCACGACTGAGTCTAAGTAACATTGGAAAATTAATGAGAAGAATAAAGGAAAGTGGTTTAAGAAGAGAGTAAAACCACACGATTCAAATGACAAAGACAATGCAGCACTACACAAGGAGTTTAATGCAACCGATAGAGGATGGGGATTTCAATCAGAGGAGAAGAGCAAGGGTGATGGAAGGAAGCCTTTACATTGTTGGATTTGTGGCAAGGATCATCGTAGGAGAGATTATTCACAACTTCATGGTGCCACACCACATATTTAGAGTTCTCAAGAGGCAGAGACAGTGGGGGATGTTGGATAGAGAATTCCTCGAATTTATGCAGCACTGAATAGTAGGCATGTTGATCATCAAACATCTATTATCAAGGTGGAAGTTAAACTTTGCGATCAAGTTGTTTATATTTTGATTGACCCTAGATATAAATATAGTTATATCAGTCCTGACCTACTAGATAAGTATGGGTTGGGAAAATAAGTGCATGCAGAGTCTTGGTTGGTGAAATTGGCTACAGGTACCAAGAAAAGAGTTCATCATTGGATAATATCTCGTGCATTTGAGTTGAACAATATGTCTACATCAACACATCTAAATGTTCTTTTGTTGGGATCATATAATATGTTGTGGGGTATAGATTGGTTTTAAATTCAAAGGACTAAGGTGGATTTGTATGATAAGGCTATTGAGTGCTTGGATGATGATGGAGAGAAGAGAACCTTGCAGAGAAACAAGAAGCCTACATTAGTGAGGATAGTTATATTTATGTAGGTGAAGTGCAATAGCAGGAAATGATGTTTATTGTTTGGAACTCATATTTCCAGTGATAAATGTAAGGATGTGGACTATGTGGAAGAGGTATCCAGTCTTGCAATAGTTTGAGGATGTATTTCTTATATAGATTTCAGAGTTACTACCTCATAGGGAAGTGGAATTTTCTATTAATTTGATGTCAAAAGCAACACCATCATCAAAGGAACCTTACAGGATGAGCACTCCAGAGTTGGTGGAACTGAAGCTACAGTTGAAGGAAATATGTGATAAGGAATAATGTAGGCCAAATGTGTCACCTTGGGGTGCACTAGTGTTGTTTGTGAAGAAGAAGGATGGTATTGTCAGGTTGTTTACTGATTACAAGAAGTTGAACAAGGTGATGATCAAGAACATGTACCCTTTGTCATGGATTGATGACTATTTTGGTCAATTAAATGTAGTAACAGTGTTCTCAAAGTTCGACTTGGGATCAAAATATCATCAAGTATGCATCAACGAAGAGTACATCTACAAGAATACTTTTCAGACTAGGTATGGTCATTATGAGTTTGTTGTGGTTCCTTCTGGTTTGACTAATGGTTCAACTACTTTCATATGTTTGATGAATGCATGTTGCATCCTTATCTAGACAAGTTTGTGATATTATTCTCTAATGACATATTGATATATTCTAAGAAGAGGGAAGAGAATACATAAAATCTAGTTGCAATGTTAAAATTGTTGAGAGAGCATCCATTGTATGCAAAACTCAGTAATTGCAATTTCTTTCAAACAAAGGTTCATTACTTGGGAAATGTGGTTTCCAAGGAAGGTATAATAGTGACCCACAAAATACCAGAGCTATCACGGAGTGAGAAACTCCTAGGAATGTGGATGATGTTCGATCATTTATGGGATTAGTAGGTTATTACAAGAGATTCATTATAAAATTTTCATGGATTTCCTATCCTATTAAATTATTGCATAGGAAAGGAAAGGAATTTGAATGGACAGAGGAATGTGCAACAAGTTTTGAGTAGGGGAAGTAATTAATTAAAAATGCTCAAGTTCTAAAGATTGGACATCTAGGTAAACAGTTTGTGGTGTGTACAAATGCTTACAAGAGAGGAATTGGTGGATTCCTGATGTAATAAAGATAGGTAGCATGCTATGAGTCGAGGAAACTAAATGAGCATGAGGAAAACTACATGATGCATGATCTTTAGTCCGCAATGATCATTCATGCATTAAATATGTGGAGACACTATCTTATTGGAAGGAGATTCATCTTGATGAGTGATCGCAGTGGGTTGGTGTACTTATTTAACCAACTTAATATGAAATCGAGAAAATATAGGTGATTGGCTATGCTTAATGAGTTTGACCTTGAAATCAGGTACATTAAGGGTAAAGAGAATAGGGTTGCTGTTGGGTCCCTATAATACTAGTGATTGCCCCATTACTATTGTAGTTATACCCCTTATTAGTATTTTTGTGCCCCTATTATCCCCATATTGTTATTACTGTGCCCCATAGAATCTCTCTATTGTTATTTTTGTGGCTTTATATTATTATTGTTAGGTCGGCTGGGTTATATTGTGACTCCTTAGACTCCTATATATAGA
>APFE030734351.1:85868-106772 GCA_000404065.3 Pinus taeda
GGAAAAATTATATTGGAACTGGAAGCAGTCACAGAAACAAGAACTTGATAGCTATGAAATCGATCAATTTCAGAGTATCTTATCAAGTGGAAGAACTTATCTGCTGAAGATTCCACATGGGAGGATGAGAATTTTATATAGAAGTATCCAGAAGTACTCAAGCGTTGAGGACAACACTTTTTTGAAGGAGAGTGGCATGTTCGGTCCCTATAATACTAGTGATTACCCCATTACTATTGTAGTTATACCCCATATTAATATTGTTGTGCCCCTATTGTCCCCATATTGTTATTACTGTGCCCAATATAATCCCTCTATTGTTATTTTTGTGGCTTTATATTATTATTGTTAGGTCGGCTGGGTTATATTGTGACTCCTTAGACTCCTATATATAGAAAGGAGGTTTTGTCATTTGAATCATTGAAGAATTGTTCATTTATGTAATGTAAAGGAGGTTGCCCCCTCGAAGAGGCTGAATTCTAAGGTGTTGATCTATCTTTTCTATCTTTTTCTTGAGCTTGTTTCATAACAGTCGCAGATGCTCTTAGAAGAAGAGTGAAGGTAAATAACAAGGTAGCTATCAGTTCATATGGGATAGATTTATAGGATTGGATCTTACAGGAAGGTCAATAGGATGACAAGTACTTGTAGCTTAAGCACAGGTTATAACTGTAGGCTACAGGTGAATAGGATGTGGACTATCATGTCATGAAAGATGGTTTGGTCAGATTTAGGGACAAGATATATGTGTTAGACAATAGTGAGCTCAAGAAGCTAATCTTATATGAATTTCATGTTAATTCATATTCAGGTCATCCGAGATATTAGAAGACTCTAACAACTATAAATAAGTTCTACCATTGGTCAAACTTGAAGAAAAGGTGTTTGAATTTGTTGCTAGATGTTTAGATTGTCAACAAGAAAAATTAGAGTGTAGGCATCCAAGTGGTTTATTACAGTGGATGATGATTCTATAATGTAAATGGGAGGTCATTTCCATTCATTTCATTACATGTTTGTTGAGGGAATCTAGAAAACATGATTCTAATGTGGTCATGGTTGATAGGTTGACTAAGGTAGCTCACTTCGTAATAGTTAAGTTTACTAATTCAGCTAGTGAGGTAGCTTAGGCGTTCATCAAGAAGATATTGAGATTGCATGGTATTCCTAAGAAGATTATGTCAGACAAAAATGACAAGTTCACTTCCAGGTCCTATAAGGAGTTGTTTGTAGGTTTTGGGACATATTTGGCCTTCAATACATCTTATCATCAATAGATAGATGGATATAAAGAGAAGGTCAACACAATTCTTGAGGACATGTTTAAAATGTGTGTTATGCATCGGCAACAAAAGTCGGAAGAGTATCTTCCACTTGTAGAGTTTTCTTACAAAAATGTGTATCAAGAATTTTTTAAGATGAGTCTGTTTGAGACATTTTATGGGAAAAATTGTAATACTGCCATCAGTTGGAGTGATCCAGTGAATAGGGTGTTTACTGGATTGGACATGTTGGCAAAGATGGAACAAGAAATTCAGGTTATCAAGAAAAATCTAAAGATGACGTAGGACAAGAAGAAGAGTTATGTAGATCATCATAGGGTATTTAAGGAGTTTTAGGTTGGGGATCATGTGTACTTGTCCATGAGGCTGAATAAGAGGTCCTTGAGAATTGGATCATGTGCCAAGTTGGCACCTTGGTATTGTGGGCCTTTTGAGTTCCTTGAGAGGATTAGACTAGTGGCCTACCAACTTGCATTGCCTTCGAGAGTGAAAGGTCATGATGTTTTTCATTTGTCATTACTTAAGAAGTATATGGAATATGTTGATAACGTGATTGACTGGTCTGTGTTGTAGGTGGAGCCAGAAGGTGAATTCCATTTGGAACCTCAGTGCCTTTTGTAGTGAAATATGTCCATGCTCCGGTTGAGCAATCAAGCAAGTTAAAGTGCAGTGGAAGCACTTTGGGATTAATGAAGCTACATGGGATATGGCGAATCAAATGTCGGCTATGTATCTTGCATTATTTTCTAGTCATGGAGAATGAGTTTTGGTATATGTATATATATTTATCTATGGTTGTTATTGTAAAACCACAATGAACTATGTTATAACACTCCAATAAGAGGTATGGTTTTGATATTGTCATGCTTGTTATGTTGGTTATTTAGTAGGATGTTCATTGTAAATATTGCATTGAGCTAAGTTATAAATCTCCATGGGAAATATGTATTGGTTTTTAGCAGTCTTTCTAGTCATAGGTGTCATAGAACACCGAGAATAGTTTTCCCCTAAGTGGGAGGGATCTATAACAAGCCACGGTTAAAAGTTCATGTAATGAAGTTAATAAAGGAAAAATAAGACAAAGATCATGGGACACATATTCCAAGTTGAATATTAGGAAAAACATAGTGACGAGGATCAATGGTGATTAATTAATGGTTATGGTAATTGGAAAAGGAACTGGCAAGGGAAAATAGATAGAAAACTATAGATGGTTTGATTTGTAGGTTACACATTGCATGTGTGATTTCCTTGCTGATTTACGGATGCATGGTATATGCATGTGATTATCTAGTTATGATATTTCATTGGCATGGAGGATTGCCTAGATTGACAATGGTTTTTTCCTAGACTTTCCATTTCTTGGATAGCCATGGTGTTGTGGGTTTTCCACTTATTTTTTTCTGATTTGTGCTTTTAATTGCTTATGGTTGTGGGTTGGAACAAACACTTTGAAAGCCTTAGAAAAAATTAGGTTTAGTTACTAGTCCTAGAGCCTAAGTTTGAAAAATTCTCTCGAGCCCTTAGTGGGTTGGGTTTCTAGTCCTTGAGCTGGGTTGGACAAATTCTCTAGAGCCCTGCAAGGATGTGGGTTGAGTTGCTAGTTCTTGGATCCCTAGACAACTTAGGTAGAGACCAATCTGATTGGGGTTAGTGATGTTTGATCATGAGGTGGAATCATTGGTTGATGGTTGAGGTGGTTTGGCCTCAAGAAGCCCTGGTTTGGATTGTCTTGGTTTATTCCATGAGATCCCATATTTATGCTTGGAATATGGTGAGGGGGTGATTGTATGAAAGAGAGATTTCTTTTGTCCTAATCTATGGTCAAGTGGTACATGGAATTCACTGATATGGTTGGTATCTTCCTATGTTAATAAGATATATTCTTATATTGTGATTCTTATATATTTATTGGCAATGTGTTGGTGATATTATGGCTAAGTTGCCATGGTTTATACATTGGTTATTTTTTGGTTATATGTTTTTACATGATGTGCATATTTTATGGCTCTTGCCATGAATTGTTTAACTATTGATTAGTTGATGAATGTATGGGATAATAAGTGTTATTACAGCTATGTGGAGAGGGAATAGGACCTTCTTGGTGATTTTCAGATGAGTCTCATACTTTTATATTTAGATATGATTTTATGACTTGTAGCTTACATGTTTGCCATGTTTTTGATGAAATGCTTGTCATGTTCTAGGTAGTCTATGCCAAATCTTGCTTTCAAATTTGTATGTCCAACATGATTGTAATGTCATTATTGATTCAAAGAAATTGTAGGAAGTTTTGGGTAGTGGTCTAGAGGTTCACTTGGAATCTAGGCTAAGATCTCAGGAGTGCATCCTCCTAACTGGAGAGTTTGGGTGGCAATCACATGGATGCAGTGTTATGCATGTAGTTGGAGGATTCCAACAACATGAATGCATTGTTGTGGGTGTGTTTGAGAGCCCAGAGCAGTAAAAGAGGGGTCTAGTTGAACGTTTAGCCACATAGGGTTGTTTCTAAACCTTTGAGTGTCTTGTAGCCCCCGTGGCACATTTTTAAATGTTATTTTGTCGTTATTAGTCAATCCAACTTCCTTAAATGGATCTAGGAGGTTGGGTATTGTCATAGTATATCCTCCTCTCATGTCTAACGTGACACTCCAGTTAAACGGGGCAAATGTGGGAGGAGTGGTTACACACTCTACCGAGAGCTCATGTCCCAGTTCGATCTAGATGTTACCGACCACCTACGGGTTACATCCATAGGAGAAATGTTTTCTTCCAGATGGTCCTCAATCAACAACCAAAAACCTCTGGCAGCCACCATATAGCTTGATGTGCCACTATCTCCACCACTTGAGCTAGCCATGTGGTCCCTTTCCCAATTGTTGTGATCATATGTTTGAAGGTGGGACTCCCGAACCCAAACATATGGATTTTCATTAGTTTAGTTGAGTAATTTTGTTTACTTATTCTAGAAACTTCTGGGCGTGGATTGGTGTGGGTATTTAGAGGAAAGAGTTAGCTAAGTCCGTACTCTTGTCTCCTCTACATGATTTGGTGGTTGGCCTTCTATCCTGGTCTAATGGGATCTTCTTTATTGGCCATTAGATTTAGGGATAGAACTACATGTAAAATCCCTAATTTTGGTTATGTGGTCCCACTTCTTGACTCCATTTATGTCACTCCCCTTCGCTATTTTAACCCCATTTATCACATTTCCCGTCTAGTTTCATATTTTCCTACTAGGTCCACAAAGGGTTATCCTCCCCCTCCCATTGTACACACTTTGGTTCAGCCCTAGAATGATTCCCTAGAGTTTGATGCAGCTAAAAGAAAACGAAAAGCATAATTTGGCCACTCTAAACAGGAAATGAACCACAAAATGGAAAAGATGGTCGGGACATACAAATTTAGAACATGGGAAAAATTCAAACATGAACTCTACCCCTTATATATGGCCATCGCCCTGGTTCCTACAGGACCTAGATGAGTTCCCTCCACATTAAGGAACTTGATGAGCCTTGGTATTGCAATAATAATGCTGCAACTCCCAAGGCTACCAACTTTAATTATCAACCTGGGGTTCCTACAAACTTAAGAGGCATCGACACTATATGTGAAAAATAAATTGTGTCCTTATTTAGTTTTCCTTATGTAATGGAGTGAATGTAATGAAATAAATCTTAAACTAATTGCATAAATGGAAATTTTACTTTGAAAATAAATTAATCCGAGGCAAGAACAAGAATTTGTAATTGAAATCCTAAGAGCATGAATTCAAATAAATAGGCCTAATCTAATTTTTAAAAAGGCATGTTGTAATTGGTGTTTTATTCTTCCTCAATCATGGATTTATATCCTAAGGGTTATGACTCAACCCTAACAGATAAAAGCCAAGCATTTTGAGCAAACCTGGTTAACTTTGCACATGCTATAGGAAGTTAAAGTGTTTGCTACAAGAAGTTACAGGTTTGCTACAGGAAGTTACAGGTTTGCTACAGGAAGATATGACTAACCAATGAAAAGGTAAATAAAATCCAAATGGGATGGGAAATTTTTTTTATTATTGAATGGGATGTCTTAGGTCTTCATTCCAAGTGGAATCACTCAAAAATACCTGTGTTAACACGTGCTAAACAATAGCAGAAAATTACTAGTCTAAAATGTAGAAATTAGAGAACTAGTGAGCTAGTTAATCTATCAAATGCCTAACCTAATAAAATGAAAATGAAATGGGGTGATTTTTTTTATTAAATTGAATGTTTTTATGACCTAATCCAAGTGGAATGAACTTAAATTATGCTCATTAGCATGCTATAAAAAATAACAGAAAATTACTACTATTTTCAACAAGGGACTTCCAATAATTTTAGATTTGTGAATATGAAAACTAATCCAAGTAGCTCGATGACTGCTATGACATTCCAAAATTTTTCCAAGGATGAAATCATGCTTTTGATCCTGCAAAACAATTCACTTCAACCATTTAACCCAATCCTACAACAATAAATCATCAATAATAAATGCAGAAATAAGACAAACAAGAAAAACATATGCATGTGAATAAGAAGTGAAAAGAAGAAAAGTAAATTATAAAAAAGGTCTATGAGGCTCATGGGATCAAAAATCCCAAGGAAATTCAGAGTCCTATGAATGAGACCAAGCGTTGGAAGCTAAAAATGGCACCAAACTTCATTATTTTAACGAATCCAATTACATCCCTTGAAATGAAAGTGGAGCTGCAAAAATACAAGTTTTCTCCACAAGAAGACTAAGAAAAACCAACATCTAGAGTGAAATTCGAACTGGTACTCTTACAAAATTATGAGGAAGAATTCTCTTTCAAAGGAGGAAGCTTTCCCCTCCAAAATCCCTCAAATAGTGGATTTGGTTCCTAACACTAGGAATCTACATTAAATGACGGGGAACACATTTCTAGATTTTCTTAATCATTCAAGCTCCAGAATTTCTGAAATAATTTCACTATACCCTTTTGATTTATTATCCAATATTTATCCTCATGTAGTAGGGAGAAAATCCCTAGATTATCTCTTCCTCCACATCTACATAATTTGCCCCATATTCTCACAATATTCTACAAAATTAAATAATATTAGGCACAAATATACAATCATCTCTAAAGCTTCCTAATGAACATATTAAAGCTAAAAAACATCATTAAGTGTAGAGCGAGAGGTTTAATATAGCCTTCATGTGCCTAAGAAATGTTAGATGGATCTTAATTTGTGTCTAATTTGGAGGCCCAATAGAACCCATGATTGTCCCAACCCTTGGTGGGAAATGAACTAACCCACCTTAGAAGGGGTATCACAGTTGTATCCTACACATAATGCTCTCATCCCCTGGAGCCTTGAGTAGTTATGAAGAAAAGTCAATCAAAGGCAAAAGGTAGATGAATAAGGGTTGAAATAAAAAGGTCAAGGTAACTCATGTACCATGATTTCTCTCCTACACTCATATACCCAAGTGTGGGCTTCCCCTATTATATATACCCTTGTACCATGGCATGTGGCTTGGAGCCTTCCCTTGATCTCCACTCCTTTCCAACATGTTATCACATGCCACCTACCACTTGATCGATGTACCATGTGCATGTAACCCCATTTAAAGGCTAAAACCACCTAATACAGTCCTTGTTTAAACCCCTTATTGATCTTGGAGACAATTGTACATGCCAAAGCCAACTATGGAAGGGCATGCCACCATGAAGTATTCATTTGTTTTAATGATTTGTAAGCTCTTTTACTTGATTACTCTAATGGTTTGTCATACTATAGGACAAGCAGACTCATTGGATCTTATCCAAGATTGCAGGTGGGTCTCCATTTGGGGTTTGATATCCCTATATGGGGTCCAAGCCCTCTAGAGGGTCAAATTAGCACTTATAGGGTGAGAGTTGAGAGCCATGGGCCTCCACCACAATAGATAACACTTCATAGATCCCTAATACCATTCATTGACTGGTCTTATTCCACCTTTTTTGATGAGCATGATGCACCTAGATCACCATGCCTAGTCGTATTCACAATTGTACCATACACTTGGTAGACGTTTGAGGGTGAAAATGAGGATATCTCACCATGGGAGACAAAGGGAGGGATTATGTCATCATTCTACCTGTGCATATGGTTTATAGGCATTCTCAATCTACTTGGAGACCCATGAGGATGTCATTGTGCCCCATACACACTTGGGGACACAATTTGTGACTTGCATGGATATCAAGGGGCCAATCCCTTGATCATTATGTCTAGATCCCATTCTCTCAAATTCGCATAGTTTAGACTCCACTAGGCCTTCTCATTGACCCAACAACTCATGATGCTTACTGTATTTCCCCCTCAAGAGGCTTACTTTTGTATTATGGAGCTATCTTGGTGGCTTTGTCACCAAGGGATGTTATTATTGTATATTATTTTATTATTAAGGTGCATTATTACTCTAATAGGCTATTCTAATCCACTTATGGATTGTATAAATAGATGAGATGTTCATTCATTTGTCTCCTCACATTTTTGGATTGGACTATCTCTTCTTGAGAATTTTAGCTAGCCTCCCCGATGGATGAATTAGAAGTCTAATGCATTTTGATGTTTGGAAAAAATTACCTTTTGTCTTGAATCTTAGATGTTTTTGCACATTGATGATTGGAGGATTTTCTCTACACTTTTAATTGTCATTTTCATGTTTTACTTTACATGTATTGTCACTTGTGTAATGTATGAATGTTTTTGTTTTCTTTCATGATGCTGGTGTAACTACCTTTAAGAAATGAATTTTTTTCAAAAATTATCTTCGTGAGGGATTTTCATATGTTTCATGTTAAATTATGATGAATAAATGTCCGAGAGGTATATGATTGCCATTATTACCTTAATAAGTCATCAATTGTAGCACACACACAAAGTATAAACTTTCATGGTAACCTAGTTGTTATTTCTAGGCCACGAGAAGTTGTTAGGAGGATCTTTGATAGGGTATAATTTATCTCTAAACATTGGATTACATTGAATCCATTCTCCCAATAGGTTAGGCACTCGTTTGGTCCTTGGTAATCATTAAACAAATATATTTTACACCTCCCTCTCCTAATTCTAGGCCTAGCCCTAGAAGGTCTCCTGGGCCATCAAGAAAAATATTTTGTAGCCATCTAAAACCTTTGAAAATTATTCCACAACTGTGCTAAGGTCTTCTTAAGAGGTCCTCCAATTTTGAGCACAATCTAATAGTGTATTCCTGAGATATTGCAAGCCCTAGATAGATGATCATTCATCTCCTTAGGTTGATTTGGGTTAGGGTTCTCATTTGGATAATTGCATGAAAATTTCAAAAGAAAACTAGTCCTTTGATCCTATTATCTTCCCTAACTAGGTCAAGCCCCTGTTTTGTTGATAAACTCCTCACCCTTGACCTAGTTTGGGTCCACTTGGTTTCTTTGTGTTCCCACAATTTCATGACTTAGATTCCACAAGGATTACATTGAAACCATTTCTCCTCTAGGATTCTTATATCAAGGATACATCTTGTCAAGTATTACTCACCAAACCTGGGTCTAGGTTTCCTCGTAGCCCTTATTAGAGAACCATCTATCTTGATTCCATAGCAAGAAATCCCTTTATCCAAGCCTCTCTTGTGAATATTCTTTAGGAATCACTCCACAACATATCATTGGTTTATCCATCCTTGTGATTCCTCTCATACTGGGTCTCCTCCCATCAGTGAAAGTTCATAAAGAGCACATAGATTTAAGTAAGGTGACAATGGGCTATTGTTCCATTGTTGCCACTTCACCTAGTAGTTGTTCTATAGGATCTCCTCCTTAACCCATACTAGTTTGAGTTGTAATAAAGCCTAAAGCCATCAATTACCAACAATGTATGGTGGTATTTCCATCAATTCCAAAGGGGTATATCATTAAGTATGTTGGAATTTGTTTTCATTTAAGTAGAGTCACTGATGTCTAGTTTGTTTGTTGAGTTCATTGGCTATATGCTAAGATTATGATGTCATTGATGTGTTGGTTTCTGCCAAATAGTTGGTAGTCTATTTATTCTTTTAGTGTTGGATGCCTACCGTAGTAGCCTATCTTTGAAGGCATGTTTTCCATAAGATACCTTGTTCAAATTGACATCAAAAGTGCTTGACTTGATAACACTCTTTGACAACTTTCCATGGTATATGGAACTTAGTGTAACTCCCTAGGAATGAAGTAAAAAATATGTTTGTAGATTGGGGTCCATCCATGGTTCTGATGGGTCATGGTTTTGGATGGTTAATAGATATCTAACCATCTAAGGGTCAAGCTAGGCAGATATTACTTTAGTAGGCTAGATGGGTGGATTCCAAATCAATTTGAGCCTTGCTACTTATCTGGGTATTTGAGGTGCAGGTGGTGCAATAGGTAATACTTAGCAACTGAAGCTAGATATTAGATTTCATAGTGACAAATAGAAGTATACCCTTGTATAACATAGAAACACATAGGGCACCAAATGGAAAAAATAGGTGGCATGATGATGACATGATACTCTATGATCAAGACACATAAAAGGTTGATATAACATTTTATTATGGCCAAGTGGCCCTTGTTGGAGTGACATATGGAAGTGACATGATTGTGATGTGGCATGACCAGTGGTAGAGAAATGGCATTTCAGATGATGTGGTTTATCTTGTGATTCACACCAAGAAGTTGGTTTGGCAAGGCTTTGAAAAGTTATGGAAATTTGGATTTTTTTATATACTTTGGAGTCCATAGGTATAATACCATCTAGGAATCTAGAGGTATGACCAAGAAATTGGATGGTAGGTGAAGAAAAAAAGGATCCCCTAATCCCAATATTAGGATAACACAGTCTTCATGGCATAGGCATTATTCAACCATTTGGGAAAGTAGATGTGCAACATTGTTGCGAGAAGGAGTGGGAAATGATTCCTCAAATCCTCAAACCTAATCAATATGAAATGACATTAGAGGATAGAGAAAATCAAAGAGTACACTACTCAGTGTGAAGTTGAAAAGATTGGATAACTAAGTTGCGAAGTTGCTTCTTCATAAGGGGAAAATTTGAATTAGAGTAGTCTAGGGGTAGGTGTCTATTTGGCTTAAGCCCTCAATTCTATACCATTGTCATATGCATAAGGGAGATAAAAATAAGTGGCTATGAATGGATATTTGGTGGTGCTGGTAACAAAATTTCCATTAAAAGTTTGAATGATTAAAGTTTGTTTTGGGATAGATCTGAGTCTTTCCATCTATAAATAGAAGGGAAAAAATGTGAGAATTGTACTTCCCATGCAAATTGAATATATGAAGTTCATATCGACATGTAGGAGCATTGTAACCTTGAAACAAAATAAGGAGAAAGAGGAAGGTAACTTGAAGAAATAAGATAAGTAGACTTGAGACAGAGATAAATATAAGTGTTGTGAACGGGATGAATGTGAAGATCATTTCATATCTAGAGTTGTGAGTTTGATAATTGTAGATCTAAAGAAATTGAGAATTAAATTACAAAAAGTACATTTCATTAAATAACATATTAGTGAGGTAGAGGTTGTGATGGTGTGGAACTTTAATTTAATCAAAGAATCAAAGAAAGTAAGGTTGTTATAGAGAAAGAAATCAAAGAAGATAAGCATATATGTGAATTAAAATTTGTGTGAGTGTGATATTTTGATTAAAGAGCCTCAAATATAGGTTTGAAAGTGCATGCGGAAGGTAATTTGATAGGTTGGGCAAGTAGGTTCTTGCATATTAGGGTATTGAAGTGTACTTTTTGTTGGTGTTTGTAAAGATCAGGGAGTTAGTGCTTCCAACACCTGCATGCTTGCAATGAAAAGGGGGTTGGAGACACTTGTAGGTTGATGCGTACTTAATATGGTGTAATTTGGAGTTGGTTCTTGCATTTACATCATAAAAAAAAATAAATTTTGTTTTTCTCCCATATGGGTTTCCATGTAAACATATTGTGGTCAAACTCTATGTTATTGGTGTTTTATAGCATTGATGAACATGTTTAATTGGCTAATTAATTGTTAAAAGTTTGAAAATATGGTTTCACTTTTCCTCTTAGTATAATTTTCTTGTTTCAAACAATTAATGCAATAATGGTTTGTAGATTACTGTGGTGTGGTTTTTGTGATTTTGGATTAAGATATTCCACAGTCTTCATTTTCAAGTTGTCTTCGTTTCGAGTCTAGAACAAGACTCATCCTCAAGACTAATTTACAAAGAAGAGAAGTGTTGGCTATAAATATGCTATGGAGTGAAAAAGGTCGGATTCCCTTTTTTTTATATTAACCCTCATTATCTCAAGATCACGAACCTCCTTCCAGGTTTCCCCTTCGTACAAGGTAACAGTTCATTTTCAAGTTGTCTACGTTTCGATTCTAGAACAAGACTCATCCTCAAGACTGGTTTACAAAGAAGAGAAGTGTTGGCTATAAATAAGCTATGGAGTGAAAAAGACTAGATTCCCTTATTTGTATCTTAACCCTCATTTTCTTGAGATCACGGACCTCCTTCCAGGTTTCCCCTTCGTATAGGGTAGCAGTTCATTTTCAAGTTGTCTATGTTTTGAGTCTAGAACAGGACTCATCCTTAGGACTAATTTATAAAGAACACAAGCATTGGATATAAATATGGCATGGAGTGAAAAATATAGGATTCCATTATTTGTATATTAACCATCATTGTCTCGAGATCATGAACCTCCTTCTAGGTTTCCCCTCCGTACAGGGTAACAATTCATTTTCAAGTTGTTTACGATTTCGAGTCTAGAACAAGACTCATTTTCAACATTGATTTACAAAGAAGAGAAGTGTTGGCTATAAATATGGTATGGATTAAAAATGATCGTATTCCATTATTTGTATCTTAACCATCATGTTCTTGAGATCATGGACCTCCTTCTAGGTTTCCCCTCTGTACAGGGTACCAATTCATTTTCAAGTTGTCTATGTTTCAAGTCTAGAACAAGACTCATCCTCAGGACTGATTTACAAAGAAGAGAAGCATTGGCTATAAATATGGTATGGAGTGAAAATAATTGGATTCCCTTCTTTGTATATTAACTCTCATTTTATAGAGATCACAGACCTCCTTCTAGGTTTCCCCTCTATACATGGTAACAATTCATTTTCAAGTTGTTTACGTTTTGAGTCTAGAACAAGATTCATCCTCAAGACTGATTTACAAAGGAGAGAAGAATTGGCTAACCATATTTATAGCCAATGCTTCTCTTCTTTGTAAATCAGTCCTAAGGATGAGTCTTGTTCTATGCTCGAAACGTAAACAACTTGAAAATGAAGACTGTGGAATATCCAAATCCAGAATCACAATTAATGCAATATAGCATCACAAGGATCATGGTAACATCAAATCATTTTTTTGTTTACAACTATATATTTTTTTTATCCATATGGATGGTTTTATGTTATTCTTCTTATGTTGAATATTCTCCTCTATATTAATTATTGTTTATTAGAAATAAAAATACGAGGAAGGTGAGATAGATGTAGAATAAGAAATATAAGATAGATACTAAGAAGGGGAGAGAGAGAGGGAGAGCAAGGGTGGGGGAGGGGGGAAGGAAGTTCAGGAACAAGAAGAAGAATATAAAGTACAAGGAGATGAAAAATAGCGTAGGAGAAATTATAGGGAAAGTTTAATGACAAGAGGAAGAGAGAAAACATGAAGAGAATACATAAGGAGAAAAATACGGAGAGGAATATGAAGGCAATGGAGATATAAAGAGAGAATAATAATGTTGAGATATTAGATAATAAGAAAAATAGAAGATGAACAACAAGGAGGGAGGGAGAACAAGGGAAGGAAGATGAAGAGAATCACAAAGCCTAGACCATTGTTATATTATGTAATTTACGATTTCAATTCTTAAGAAGTATAATAAATTCCATCCTACATCATTAATCCTAAATAAAAACACTCATACACAATCCATCCACACCCCAAATTTGAAATCTCAAATGAAATTTTGCAAATTTAGTAATGATGGAGGAAGATAAGAAACAATCTTTCCTTTGTTGTGATAGAAATACAATAGATCTAGTGAAGGGACCTCAAATCTCCCTTTTTGTTCTTTTGCTGGATTCCCAACAAATCTCTCCCAACTCCAATAAGCTCTACCCCATAAGATCAATAAAAAATGCAATGAGATGATGTTTGGTTTTCTCTTTATTTTTGAAATTTAGATATAGTTTAACACAAAAGTCAAATTTTATGTCAATATTATTTTCATATAGATGGTTTTAATTGCTAAGTTTGCTATACTTTAAGTCACATTGTGATGGAAAAGTTGATGTAAACATGATGTTTTCTATAGAAAATCTTTCCAAGACAACATCAATAGGGATTCATTTTGTAACGTTTTGACCCAAAATCCTTATATTATAGTAGTGATAACATTAAAATAAAATGTAAATCAATGCAACCTTTGTAAAATCCAAGACTGAAATTTGAATTTCATCAAGTACACTAAAATAGATCATTTTGTAGATATTTTGGAAAATATTAAAACTATGTTCTAGGAGCCTCAAAATTATGTTGAACTACAATTTTAAAAAAGTGTGGTTTTAGTAAATTTGTTTCCATGGAAAACCTAACCATAAAACTTGATAGATGCTTCCCCCATTCATTGATGACATTCCATGTAAAAAAATTGTTAGCTTTGGAGGTTACTCCTAAAGTTTTTAGGAAATATTTTAATAAACCTATGTAATAAAAGTGATGGTAACCTAATATAAACATAATAATAACAAGGAACCATTCACAAAATATACATAATCTTTACCTTCTAAACCCTTAAATAAGAATACTAGCCTAAGGTCCACACCTCTCTTTATCTGATTGTATTAGCCTCACCATTCACAATACAATATTTAACTATTCTACAACATCCAAAACGATAATCCATTAATATTAATTAGATTAAAAACGTAATTCATTAACCATAAATATCTTATAAGGTGTTGAAATACCATTGGTAAAAATCCTATAAATTCAAAATAGACCCAAAACTTTCTTTCAGGGATACACTCTACACTAGGCCTAATAGACCCCCATGACATATAAGTAGGAGAGTGATGACATCCCTAGTTGTAATTTTGTCTAAGATGGGACAAAACTTACCTAAAAGGACTATAATACATGTCTAACATTCTTTGGCAATCATTATATTCTTGTAGAATACAATTTAGGAAAAACACATTTATATACTTAATTGCTAAGAGAAATTATCCCATCAATTTTCTACACTAAGAGAAATTTCAGTATTATTATAATTTTCAAATGAGTTTATACCATTATTCAATGTATTAACATTCTCAAACAACACTTTATAATGTTCAACCATGTCTCTAGAAAAATAGAACTATACATCAACATGTTTTATTTTTGAATGACTAGTAGGATTATTTGTAGAAAAATACACATGTTTTCAGACCCTAAACAAAATCAATATTTTAACATAACCTTTACAACCATACAACTTCCTTACATATGCAAGTGGCTATCACATACTCAATTTATATAGTTGATAATGCAACTATAAGCTACCTCTTTCTTACACAAGTAATTGCTCCACTAAATGTGTTAAAGACACAACCACTTATATATCTTCATTGATCAACATCTCCTAGTATAAGCATAAATAAAGTAGGTCTTACTGGTATAAAATCACATAATATTAAGTTCCACACATATATTTGAAGACTACATTTTATAATATTCCAATGTTCTCTCCTTGGTTTTGACATACACCTACTAAAAACTCCCATTTGCATGGGTAATGTCTAGTTTAATACAAACCATATAATGCACTAAACTTCCAAGAACACTTGCATAGGGAACATGGTGGATTTCCTCTACTTATTATTGTGTCTTAGGTCATTTATCTGCATATAATTATATACCAATATGAATACCACACCTTTTAGCAAGTTTACAATCCTACATATTAGACATTTTCATTTTGTCTTATACATATTTCCTTTCATTCAGCCAAAGTTTTCATGTTTTCTCAATCTCTTTAATTTCCATGCTCACTTTTTTATTTTTTTTTATTTTTATTATTATTATTATATATTATTATATGTAAATAATAATTATTAATTATTATTATTATTATTATTATTTTATATAGAACGAATATCTTTGATATCAAATTGAGGAGGCAATTGAGCTTTGACATGTTTGATGATTTCTTTAATGTCTCTACACAACAACCCACCATCAACATAGAAGATCAAATAAATAAAAGAAGTGCCAACATTCTTGGAGTACACATAGTGGCCAGTGCTGATTCTTGAGAAACTAAGGGCCAATATGAAGGTACCAATTTTTTATCACCACATTATTGGATATTGTTTTAATCTATGCACACTCTTCTTCACATTGCAAAGAAACCCCTTTCCATTTCCATTTTTGTTCTATCTATTTCATATATATTTCATCTTCAATGTCCCCATGTAGAAATGATGTGTTCATGTCCTTTTCCTCTAATTAAAGTTCAAAAGAAATATAATAGAAAATAATTCAGCTTCAAGACAGAAAATCTCATGAAAAATCAATTTGCTCCACCTCAAAATATCCCTTTACTAGTAGGTAATATTTTCACTTCTCTATATTTCCTTTTTCATTTTGCTTCTCGTCATATTCCTAATAGCTTTAAAATAAATCCTCTCTAAACTCCTTCATCAACATCATTTCTCCTCAAATGATCTTACATGTTTCCTTTTCAAATACATTATGCATTATTATGTCATTAATATTTTATATATTAGGTTTGTGTATAGATATAGAATGTATAAGGCCTGAATGAGAGTTTTAAACCTTACATCTTTCATTAGTAGATTAAGCCTTCCACATCATATGATTTTGGTTGTTTGATTCATTTCCGAGGAGAGCATTACCTCCATTGTAATTTTCATATTGAATAAAACTACTTCTAGTGAGGAGACATATGGAATGAAGCACTTGAATTGAGCAACCATACATCACAATTATAATATGCAAATGTAGATTCTAAGTTAACATAAACTCCTTCTTCCATGGAGTTTTTTTTTTTGTGTTTTGAAAAGGGCATCATTAGATACCTTACATTTATCAACATTCTTAGATTAGCAATATTTCATATAATGCCCAACATTACTACATTTGAACTATTTCCTTATACATTGTTTTGGAGGTTTGGTTTTGTCCTTCGAATACATATTTTTCCCTCTCGGGGATGACCTCTTGTAGATGAAGCATCCCTGGGCATATGTTCCATGTATTTTCTCCTTATTTATTTTGATAACAAATATGCAACTACATCCTCAAAATTTGTTGTGTGTTGAGTAATACTAATATTAATTGCTACAATTAAATTATACTAGGAGTTTGGTAAAGACAACAAGAATGGTAATAGACTTATCTTATTCTTCCATGTTAATATCAGTAGGGAATAGTTGACTTACTAGAGTATTTAAGGAATTTTAGATGATTTTTCATGGGGTTGTCATCATCAATCTTAACATAATACAAATTCTTTTGAATAATCGACTTAATGAACATAGATTTTTCTTAGCAATAATGAGAATATCTAAAGAATCGGTAAATTGAAAGATCGATTGCCACTATGACACCATATATGAATTTTCATAAGTGCCACTAATAGGTTGATTACAACATGTCTTTAGAGACTTGAACGAGTTGGGGAAACAAATTGTTCACTAAACTACTAAAACTAATATATTTTGACTTATTTTCTAGGGATTTTGAATTTTACAAATTCCATAACTTCTCCCACAACTTATTTGCATTATATTCTCTAGACATAATTGCCAACACTAAAAATTAAGACATCTCCATTATAGTAGATCAATTGAAATTGCAATTAAAAAATGTAGTTTTATTATTTCCCTTCAAAAATATTTACCGTCGAGGATGACACCATCATACTCAATCCGATGAGTTCTTTTAAAGTTTATTTTGATAGTTCATTTTTTGTTTTGATGTCCATTTTGACGCCAAAATTCTCCGAATGAAGAATAGATAAGAGCCTTGTGAGCCTTGTGATGGTATACTTATATGCATTGAATAGTCATAATAAGAATGGGTTTGTTTCCTTTGACCTCTCATTAGACTAATAATTTTATTTATTATTATTGTTATTATTTTATATATTTTATGTTTGTTATACTGTCATGTCCTTAAGGAATGTTTTATCTTCAAAGCATAGTAAATAAGATTCTTTATAGTTGAGCACGTTGTCTTAGTAGAATTATTTTTATTTGGATATAAATAATTTTTGGGCATGTCTTTTATTCTTTGAAATATGTCTCTTATTATTTTCACAACTATCCTTGCAAGTAATTCATTACGTTGAGTGTGATGCACTCAAAAAAGAACATTTTCGACAATTTTGGCATCTATTTTTTCGAGATTTTTAGCACATTGTTTTCACTTTTATTGATTTCATGGTTCAACCCATGGTTTGTAATTATAGTTAAGGTACTACAATTGTAATATAATTCATTCTAAATGGATTGGAAATTTATGGATACCACGGGTTACACATATTGTATTCCATTATTGTAAATATAGAACATAAAAAATTTATTTTTAGTTTTACAGTTTGGGTTTCCAAGGTAAAATGTGTGTGCATGTGTGTGTGCCATTACATCTCTTTGTTTTTTTACTAAAAACAATTATGTAGTAATAAATTGAAGCAAAAGAAAATTGTATCAATTTTACTTAGTTACTTTGCATCAATATTTGGAGGATAATATAAGGTATGGTGCTACATGTTGGTATTAGAGGAAGGTTCAAGCACTAGAAAATTGAAACATCACACCTTTTGCAGTATTATTATTACCATTATTAGATGAAATAATGTAATTTTCTTGTTATAGTAACAAGCATTATGAATAGAAGAGGAGCGAGGAGTATCTCCTCAAGAGGGCATGACATGATGCCAACTTAAAAACCAACTCCTATAACCTAACATATTTACAAGGATCATATTGTGGAGTAGTAATAAGTTCATTTTAGTGGTGTTAAATTTAATGATATACTTTCAGTAGATGTCACAAGTTTTAATAACCCATTTGGAATGGGAAATCAATTGATCCATTACTCCAATTGAAGGGAGTTAAGAGCTAATAACAATAAATTTTCATTGAGAGTTGGAAAAAGTAAAATTTCCATATTTTTTCATGTACATGGATGGATAAGTAGAAAATTTTTGGCTTGAGAACATGGCTATGTGTTTCGCATTGAAGGATTACACCTTGAATTTGATGGTAAGGATGGGCATGTTTCAATTTAAGGGAAATGCTTTGTTGTGGTAGAAGACACTCCTAACACAACTAGGAAGGGATACTTTAGAGGTAACATTGGAATTATTTGAGGAAAATTCATAGAACATTACATGTTAGATGAGTAATCAAAAGGAAATTAAATGAGGTCAATGCCTTAAAATAGGGCATTTTATTTGTACCCGAGTATGAAGCCCTAATCCATATTGTATCATTATATATTTTTTCATCCATATAGATTCTTTGAGTGTGGAAAAGGTGCAGGAATCAACTTTAATGACCATTTTTTCCCATGTAACACAATTTGGCAAACTGGGGCCTAAAACCTTGTAGGAACAATTTGAGGCATAAAATAACACTTTTTTTTGGGAGTTGTAAAAATTTTCTTCTTTTATGATGAACCATTTTTCTATTATAAATATATATATCTATCCAAAAATTTAAGAATCACCTCAATAGAAGTCGATATGAAAAGTCTATGACACTCAAAAGTTGACCTTCCTATTTTGAGCACCATAATTTAGGAGGATGGCACATCAACCACCATTACTCATGAAAAAGGGGTTATTCTATTGAAATGTGGCAACAAGAATATTCCAATTTAATTTCTCCTCGAATTAAATTGTGAATTAAAATTGAATTTAGTCTTAACAACTACTTGGAAATAATTAATTAATTTATTTTAAATTAATTAGTTGGAGAAACTCAAGTTAGAAGTCTTTTTGAAGTCATGCAAGAGTTATCCCTTAAATTAAGGAGATAAGATTGAGTTATATTTGAGTTGAAATTACTTAACTTATTTTACTGTGTTAAGTCCAATTAAATTAGTTCCAAACTATTTGAGGAACTAATAGTGAGTTAACAGTTAGTTGATGCATTAATGCACTCAATTAGTGCTGCTCCACTTAACTGAAGACTCCCTCATCAGAAACTCATGCGCGTCTATTCTGAGAAAGACCCAATTGAGATTAATGTTCAAGGACAGTGTATTATCAGTTGCATGTGTTTTCTCATGGAGAAGACTCATGCATGTGTCAAGGATTTATCCTTAAGGATTGTGCAGGTTTGGAGGAGATCATCCACTTGGTTGAAGGAGAATCATCCACAAGGAAATAAGAGATTGGAGGGTAGAGAGGAACACTGGAGAGAAGCCAAGATTTCCTGTGAGCATCTGTGAGGATTGTACTGAGAGCTAACTAGCTGTGAGAGCTAAGTTTTTGTATAACTCCTATGTATTTCGACCATGTATGATAATACAATAGTGTGGTGTTTTTAGACGAGGCTTTTACCAAAGTATTTTAATGTGTATTCTTCCATTGATTCTTCTTCTTCTAGTTATACTATTCAGCTTGATACCTAAGCTTCCGGAAATTGATAGTAAAAGTAGGTTATAGTATTATTCTTTGATTTATATTACATTATCAGGTTAACCTACACAGATTTTCTGCATGGTATCAGAGCTAGATCTATAGAATTTTTCTACATGGTATTGGAGCTGTGAATAGTATACTGAGAAGAGAATTCAAAGTTTGAAGTTTTGGGTTGCAGATGAAAATCAAATTCATATCATACTTCAAGGTTGGCCAATGGCATTCTATGGCTTAAGACTTGAATATGCCTTGGAAGGTAGCTCAAATTACATAGCATGGAAAGATAGAATGGAGGTTGTATTAGAAGACAATGACTTGAAGGAATTCATTGATCAATAAATCCGAGAGCCAGCTTCAAATAATGCACAAGAGTTGGCTAAGTGGAAGAAGTGTGTGGCGAAGGTGAGACAGATCATCCTTGAGGGAGTTCGAGACCATATTGTCTCGAGTCTCCATGGGAAGGATATTCCATTTTCAATGTGGAAGAAATTGAAGGACCTCTACCAAAATAGTAGTGACCAAAGGAAATTGGCACTCAAGGATAAGCTTCAAAGAATCAAGATGGAGAAGGGCGATACTATTTCCACATATCTGAACAAGATCACCACCTACAGAGATGAGCTTGGCAGTGTGTGAATAACTACTACTGATGATGATATGGTGAGCCTCCCTCTCCTTGGCCTTCCAAAGAGTTGGAATAGTTACCAGGACTCTATGAATGGAGGGGAGAAACTATCGGATTGGGAAAAACTGTGGTTGGATCTTATGCAGGAGGAGATCAGGAGGAGCACACTATATGGTTCTTCATCCAAGAATGATGATGAAGAAAATCTGGACTTAGCAAGTAAGGCAAGGAAAGGGAAGGGGAAGGCTTCCCATTTCAAATCGAATTCTTCTCATGGAGGGAAGAAGGG